>WOXC01006826.1:0-59179 GCA_011680675.1 Gymnobelideus leadbeateri | reverse complement strand
TAGTAGTAAGGGGAGAGGGTAGGTTAAGAAGGGGGTCACTGGGTGGGAACACTGAGGGAGGGGGCAGTCAAAAGGGAAAACTTCAAGGAGGGGAAGGGAGAAGGAAGAAACAAAAACATAAACAGAGGAGGGAATAGGATGGAAGGGAAGAGACAGATAGTCATCATTACTGTGAATGTGAATGGGATGAACTCTCCCATAAAACAGAGGCGGATAGCAGAATGGATTAAAAACCATAATCCTACAATATGCTGTCTACAAGAAACACATTTGAAACAAAGCGATACCCACAGGGTAAGGGTAAAAGGTTGGAGTAAAATTTATTATGCCTCAGCTAAAGTAAAAAAAGCAGGGGTAGCAATACTTATCTCAAATAAAGCAAAAGCAAAAATAGATCTAATTAAAAGAGATAAGGAAGGAAACTATATCATACTAAAAGGCACCATCGAGAATGAAGCAATATCACTACTCAATATATATGCACCAAGTGGTATAGCATCTAAATTCCTAGAGGAGAAGTTAAAGGAATTAGAGGAAGAAATAGATAGCAAAACTATACTAGTGGGGGACCTTAATCTTCCCTTCTCTGAACTCGATAAATCTAACCTCAAAATAAACAAGAAAGAAGTTAAGGAGGTGAATAGAATCTTAGAGACTAGATATGATGGATCTCTGGAGAAAACTGAATGGGGATAAAAAGGAATTTACTTTCTTCTCAGCAGTGCATGATACATACTCAAAAATAGACCATGTACTAGGGCATAAAAACCTCACAATCCAGTGCAGAAAGGCAGAAATATTAAACGCATCATTCTCAGATCATGATGCAATAAAATTATATGCAATAAAGGGCCATGGAAAGATAGACTAAAAACCAATTGGAAATTAAACAATTTAATCCTAAAAATTGGTGGGTCAAAGAAGAAATTATAGAAACAATCAATAATTTCATTCAAGAGAATGATAATAATGAAACAACATACCAAAATTTGTGGGATGCACTAAAGGCAGTTCTCAGGGGAAGTTTTATATCCCTGAGTGCATACTTAATCAAAGCAGAGAGAAGGGAGGTCAGTGAATTGGACATGCAATTGAAAAAGCTAGAAAAAGAACAAATTGAAAATCCCCAATTTAGTACTAAATTAGAAATATTGAAAACCAAAGGTGAGATTAATAAAATTGAAATTAAGAAAACCATTGAATTAATAAATAAAACCAAGAGCTGGTTTTATGAAAAAATAAACAAAATTGATAGACCCTTAGTCAATATGATAAAAAAAAAGAAAGAAGAAAACCAAATTATGAGTATCAAAAATAAAAAGGGTGAATCTACCTCCAATGAAGAGGAAATCAAAAAAATAATGAGGAATTATTTTCCCAATTGTATGCACATAAATATGACAATCTTAGTGAAATGGACGAATATTTACAAAATCACAAGTTGCCCAGATTAACTGAAGAGGAAGTGAATTACCTAAATAACCCCATCTCAGAAAAAGAAATCAAACAAGCCATCAAAGAACTCCCTAGGAAAAAATCTCCAGGGCCAGATGGGTTTACTAGTGAATTCTATCAAACATTTAAAGAACAATTGATTCCAATACTCTACAAACTATTTGGGAAAATTAGTGAAGGAGTCCTACCAAACTCTTTCTATGACACAAATATGGTACTGATTCCTAAATCAGGAAGAGATAAAACAGAGAAAGAAAATTATAGACCAATCTCCCTCATGAATTTAGACGCAAAAATTCTAAATAAAATATTAGCCAAAAGACTCCAACAACTTATCACAAAAATAATACACCTGATCAGGTAGGATTCATTCCAGGAATGCAAGGATGGTTTAATATTAGGAAAACCATCAATATAATTGAGCATATCAACAACAAAACTAGCAAAAACCACATGATCATCTCAATAGATGCAGAAAAGGCTTTTGACAAAGTACAACATCCATTCCTATTAAAAACACTAGAAAGTATAGGAATAAATGGAGCCTTCCTTAAAATAGTTGCTAGCATCTATCTAAAACCATCAGCAAGTATTATATGCAATGGGGATAAACTAGAAGCCTTTCCAATAAGATCAGGAGTGAAACAAGGGTGTCCACTATCACCCCTCTTATTCAATCTGGTACTTGAAACGTTAGCAGTAGCAATTAGAGAAGAAAAAGAAATCAAAGGAATCAAATTAGGCAAAGAAGTGACCAAGCTGTCACTCTTTGCAGATGATATGATGATATACTTAGAGAATCCTAGAGAATCAAGTAAAAAATTACTTGAGACAATAAATAAATTTGGCAAAGTTGCAGGATATAAAATAAACCCACATAAATCCTCAGCATTCCTGTACATCTCTAATAAAACTCAACAGCAAGAGATAGAAAGGGAAATCCCATTTAAAGTCACTGTAGACATTATAAAATATTTGGGAATCTACTTGCCAAAACAAACCCAGAATCTATATGATCACAACTACAAAACACTTCTCACAGAAATAAAATCAGATCTAAATAGTTGGAAAAATATCAATTGCTCGTGGCTGGGTCGAGCTAATATAATAAAAATGAAAATTTTACCCAAACTAAATTATATATTTAGTGCCATTCCAATCAATTTACCAAAAAACTACTTTGTAGAGTTAGACAAAATAATAACAAAATTTATTTGGAAAAACAAAAGGTCTAGAATATCAAGGGAATTAATGAAAAGAAATGCTAGGGAAGGTGGACTAGCTATGCCAGATCTTCATCTGTATTATACAGCAGCAGTCATCAAAACTGCTTGGTACTGGCAGAGGTGTAGAGTAGTGGATCAATGGAAAAGATTAGGTGCAGGAGACCCAGCAGTTAATGAATATAGCAATCTATTGTTCGATAAACCCAAGGACCCCAGTTTTTGGGATAAGAATGCACTATTTGACAAAAACTGCTGGGAAAACTGGAATACAGTATGTCAGAAACTGGGCATAGATCACTATCTAACACCATATACCAAAATCAAGTCTAAATGGGTGCATGATCTAGGTGTAAAGGATGATACTGTAAGCAATTTGGGAAAGCAAGGAATAGTTTACCTGACAGATCTGTGGAGAGGGGAAGATTTTAGGACCAAACAAGAATTAGAGAGCATTATAAAATGCAAAATGGATAATTTTGATTACATTAAATTGAAAAGCTACTGCACAAACAAAGCCAATGTAACCAAGATCAAGAGGGAGGTGGGAAATTGGGAAAGAATTTTTACAACCTGTGTCTCTGATAAAGGACTCATTTCTAAAATTTATAGAGAATTGAACCAAATCTATATGAATACAAGTCATTCCCCAATTGAGAAATGGTCAAAGGATATGAATAGGAAGTTTTCAGAGAAAGAAATTAAAGATATCTATAAGCATATGAAGAAATGCTCTAAATCACTATTAATTAGAGAAATGCAAATCAAAACAACTCTGAGATACCACATCTCTCCAGTCAGATTGGCTAAGATGACAAAACAAGAAAGTGACAAATGCTGGAGAGGATGTGGGCAAATTGGAACGCTAATACATTGCTGGTGGAGTTGTGAACTTATCCAGCCATTCTGGAGAGCAATCTGGAATTATGCCCAAAGGATTATAAATAATTTCATACCCTTTGACCCAGCCATACCACTCCTAGGGTTATATCCCAAAGAGATCATAGTAGTGGGAGGAAGAACCATATGTACAAAAATATTTTTAGCAGCCCTTTTTGTGGTTGCAAAGAATTGGAAACTAAAGGAGTGCCCATCAATTGGGGAATGGCTAAACAAGTTGTGGTATATGAATGTAATGGAATTTTATTGTGCTATAAGAAACGAGGAGGTGACGGATTTCATAATTACCTGGAGAGACTTATACAAACTGATGCTGAGCGAGAAGAGTAGAATCAGAAGAAATTTGTATACAATCACAGACATACCATATCTGTGACGACCAACTATGACAGACTGGACTCTTTTCAGCAATGCAGTGATATAAGTTAATCCCGAATGACTCAAGAAAGTGAGAAATGTGCCATCCAGAGATATAACTAGAAAGAACTGAGCCTGAATCCTGATGGAAGCAAACTAAATGATCTTATTCTTCTCATTGTTTGGTTGTACTTCTTCCTTACCATCTTTCATCCCACCTAGTACAATATGCCTTTGTAATTGGAATAATGTTTAATATGAATGCATTTGCAGACCCTATACTGTACTATATGATGTCATGAGGGGAGGGGGGAGGGAAGTAAAGGAAATTTGAAAATCAAGGAACTATGGAATTGAATCTTGTCAACTGAAACTAAACTAATAAATTAATTTAAAAAAAAAGATATTGTATAATAATAAGAGAATATGAACTGGTCATGTGATGAGGAAAAGAGAACACAGGTGGATAGTCAGAGTATTCCACTGATATTGACAGGAGAAAGCAGCCTCTAAAACAAGACCTCTAAAATAAGAGACCTTTAAAATATTGACCTCCTGTGTCATAAATTTGGGAGAAGATAGACAAGAGCCACACAAGGCAGGCAAGGATGGGTTGTGATCTATGTTACTGGAAGATATGTTCAAATCACTGAGATAAGAGATGAATTAGATAGTATTCTTAAAAACTCATATTTGTCAATTGAAATTGAAATTGTAACATTTAAAAAGTAATATTTTTTCAACATCGTCACCAAGTTTCAAAATACTGAAATAATATGATTTCCAATGAGTCAAATACATCAGCTGCTTAACTTCCCATATAATTATCCATTTTATCAGCAATCAACAACAAAAAGTTTAGATTGGATGAGTGACATTATTACGTGACAGATTTTTTTTTTTAAGTTTTCCCTTATCTAGTTCTTAAGAATCAGGCTAGGCTTTTGGTAATGTCTAACACACCCCAACAAAGAGACAGCATGGTTTTGGAAGAGGAAAGTCTGCAGATAAGCTATTTCCTGTAGCTATCGTTGCCAGTGCATGAACATACTGACAATTATTTTCCTTTATCTTATGTTTTGTCTTCATCATTTCAGAAACTGGGAAAAATTAGAAACCATATTTAGAGAGACAATTGAGTATCATTTTCTTACTATTGCCATACTTTTTGGTCTAAAAATCATATTAATGGTCATGTCTTAGTAAGTAGGGTATAATAATGAAGCCAATAGTTTAGATCATTGAGATTAAATTATTTTTATCATTTAAAAATAACAAGAAAAGTGAGATGAAAGTTGAAAGCAATGGCAAAATCAGTATATTTAGAATAAGAGGATCTGGCTTTAAACCTAACTGCTACCTTTGGTCCTTGGGAGGAGATAGACAAGAGCCACACAAGGCAGGCATGGATGGGTTGTGAGCTAAGTTACTGGAAGATATGTTCAAATCACTTTGGTCCTTCAATTATATCAGTGATTCACTGTTTCTAATTTCCTCTAATAGTCTAATATTCCTAACACCATGTATTCCTCCCTAAAGTAATTATGTCCTTGCTGTATAGAAATCACTGCTGTATCAATAGAACAAAAGGAGAAAACTTGAACCAGGAAAAATCATATGAGTTAGCCATAAAGAAGTCTAAGCTTTATTATGCATACATATGTGTATATATGCATGTATTTGTATATGCATGTACATACATATAACATTGAGGAAATAAGAACAAGATATGGAGAAACAAGGTAACATCATGTTCATAGATATACATATATACATATATACATATATATATATATATATATATATATATATATATATATATATATATATATACGTGTGTGTGTGTATCCATGCATATGGAAGAAGGATATATGCTGTGTATATATGTAAGTTTATGTGTGTATGCATATATATGTATTATAAATTAAAAAGCACTAAAGAAATATCTTAAATAATCCAGCACCAGAAAAAGAAATTGAGCTATATTAAAAAGGAACTATCAAAAGGAGGAAAAATTCCTGGGCCAGAAGGACTTAACAGGAAATTTTTATTTTTATTTTTTTTTTGATTTTCAAATTTCCTTTACTTCCCTCCTCCCTCCCCTCACGACAGCATATAGTACAGTATAGGGTCTGCAAATGCATTCATATTAGACATTATTCCAATTACAAAGGCAATATTGTACTAGCTGGGATGAAAGATGGTAAGGAAGAAATAAAACCAAACAATGATAAGAGCAAGATCATTTAATTTGCTTCCATCAGGATTCAGGCTCAGTTCTTAATAGTTATGTCTCTGGATGGTGCATTTCTGACTTTCTTGAGTCATTCGGGATTAATTTATATCACTGCATTGCTGAGAAGAGTCCAGTCTGTCATAGTTGGTCATCACAGATATGGTATGTCTGTGATTTGTATACAAATTTCTTCTGATTCTACTCTTCTCACTCAGCATCAGTTTGTATAAGTCTCTCCAGGTAATTATGAACTCCGACACCTCCTCGTTTCTTATAGCACAATAAAATTCCATTACATTCATATACCACAACTTGTTTAGCCATTCCCCAATTGATGGGCACCCCTTTAGTTTCCAATTCTTTGCAACCACAAAAAGGGCTGCTAAAAATATTTTTGTACATATGGGTCTTCCTCCCACATCTATGATCTCTTTGGGATATAACCCTAGAAGTGGTATTGTTGGGTCAAAGGGTATGAAATTATTTATAATCCTTTGGGTATAATTCCAGATTGCTCTCAAGAATGGTCGGATAAGTTCACAACTCCACCAGCAATGTATTAGCGTTCCAATTTGCCCACATCCTCTCCAGCATTTGTCACTTTCTTGTTTTGTCATCTTAGCCAATCTGACTGGAGAAATGTGGTATCTCAGAGTTGTTTTGATTTGCATTTCTCTAATTAATAGTGATTTAGAGCATTTCTTCATATGCTTATAGATATCTTTAATTTCTTTCTCTGAAAACTTCCTATTCATATCCTTTGACCATTTCTCAATTGGGTAATGACTTGTATTCATATAGATTTGGCTCAATTCTCTATAAATTTTAGAAATGAGTCCTTTATCAGAGACACAAGTTGTAAAAATTCTTTCCCAATTTCCCACCTCCCTCTAGATCTTGGTTACATTGGCTTTGTTTGTGCAGTAGCTTTTCAATTTAATGTAATCAAAATTATCCATTTTGCATTTTATAATGCTCTCTAATTCTTGTTTGGTCCTAAAATCTTCCCCTCTCAACAGATCCGTCAGGTAAACTATTCCTTGCTTTCCCAAATTGCTTACAGTATCATCCTTTACACCTATATCATGCACCCATTTAGACTTGATTTTGGTATATGGTGGTAGATAGTGATCTATGCCTACTTTCTGCCATACTGTATTCCAGTTTTTCCAGCAGTTTTTGTCAAATAGTGCATTCTTATCCCAAAAACTGGGGCCTTTGGGTTTATCGAACAATAGATTACTATATTCATTAACTGCTGGGTCACCTGCACCTAATCTATTCCATTGATCCACTACTCTACACCTCTGCCAGTACCAAGCAGTTTTGATGACTGCTGCTGTATAATACAGATTAAGATCTGGCATAGCTAGTCCACCTTCCCTAGCATTTTTTTTCATTAGTTCCCTTGATATTCTAGACCGTTTGTTTTTCCAAATAAATTTTGTTATTATTTTGTCTAACTCTACAAAGTAGTTTTTTTTTGGTAAATTGATTGGTATGGCACTAAATATATAGTTTAGTTTGGGTAAAATTGTTATTTTTATTATATTAGCTTGACCCAGCCATAGAGCAATTGATCTTTTTCCCACTATTTAGATCTACTTTTATTTGTGTGAGAAGTGTTTTGTAGTTGTGATCATATAGATTCTGGGTTTGTTTTGGCAAGTAGATTCCCAAATATTTTATAATGTCTACAGTGACTTTAAATGGGATTTCTCTTTCTATCTCTTGCTGTTGAGTTTTATTAGAGATGTACAGTAATGCTGAGGATTTATGTGGGTTTATTTTATATCCTGCAACTTTGCCAAATTTATTTATTGTCTCAAGTAGTTTTTTACTTGATTCTCTAGGATTCTCTAAGTATATCATCATATCATCTGCAAAGAGTGACAACTTGGTCACTTCTTTGCCTAATTTGGTTCTTTTGATTTCTTTTTCTTCTCTAATTGCTACTGCTAACGTTTCTTGTACCAGATTGAATAAGAGGGGTGAGAGTGGACACCCTTGTTTCACCCCTGATCTTATTGGAAAGCCTTCTAGTTTATCCCCATTGCATATAATACTTGCTGATGGTTTTAAATAGATGCTATCAACTATTTTGAGGAAGGCTCCATTTATTCCTATACTTTCTAGTGTGTTTAATAGGAATGGATGTTGTACTTTGTCAAAAGCCTTTTTTGCATCTATTGAGATGATCATGTGGTTTCTGCTAGTTTTATTGTTGATGTGCTCACTTATACTGATGGTTTTCATAATATTAAACCATCCTTGCATTCCTGGATGTGTGTTTTGATGCCTCTTCAGATGGCATATTTTACCTTTTCCAAGCTCATCCTTTCATTTTTCCCATTACAGTACCTTTGATCCCCTTAATAGTCTTTTTTTTTAGACTCCATGTTAATGCATTCATACCCACACCCTCTAAGTATAACCCTTTTGCAGCTCCTGATAATCATAAAGATTTTGAATATTGACAGTTATCAGCTCCACATATAGGGATGTGAACTTTTTGGTCTTGTTGCATCCCAAGTAATGAGCATGTGTTTGTGGGTGGGGGTGTGTACACTTCTGCATGTGTGAGTTTATGTTACCCTTGTTTACCTTTTTATGTCCTTCTGGAGTCTTGTAATTGGAGATCAAATTTTCCCTTGAGCTCTGGCTTTTTCATTAGGAAATTCTGGAAGTCCCTTACTTCATTAAATGCCCATCTCCTTGCCTGAAAGATTATGCTCAGTTTTGCTTGGTAGTTAATCCTTGGTTGTAGTCCTAGCTCTCTTGCCTTACAAAATACAAAATTCCAGTCCCTCCGCTCTTTTAATGTAGAAGCTGCTAGGTCCTGTGTGATCCTAACTGTAGTTCCTCGATATTTGAATTGTTTCTTTTTGGCTGCTTGTATAATTTTTTCTTTAATCTTATAATTCTGGAATTTGGCTACTATATTTCTTGGAGTTTTCAGTTTGGGATCTCTTTCAGGAGGAGTCCGGTGAATTCTATCGATAGCTATTTTATCTTCTGATTCCAGGACCTCAGGACAGTTTTCTTTGGCAATCTCTTGGAGGATGTTGTCTAGACTGCTTTTTTCATGATGACTTTCTGGTAGACCAATAATTCTTAAGTTGTCTCTCCTGGATCTGTTCTCTAGGTCAGTTATTTTTCCAGTGAGATATTTTACTTTTTCTTCCAATTTTTCGATTGTTTTTTTTTTTTATTGACTCCTGCTGCATCATAGAGTTCTGAGTTTCAGTTTGATTATATCTAATTTTTCATGAATTATGGTCTTCAGTTAGTTTTGGAAGTTCCTTTTTTAGGGAGGTATTTTCTTTATACAAGTTGGTCACTGCCTCCCTGATTTGGTCTTTAAAATTTTTCTTAAGCTCCTCCAGGAATGCTATTTGGGCTTGAGACCAGATCATGTTTCCTTCTGTGGTCTCTGGTGTGGGCAGAGAGTCTATATTTTCCTGTGTGTTTTGTTGTTCTTGCCCTGCATAGTATGCTTGAATAGACTTTCTTGCCTTCCCCTTCTCCTTTTCAACTTCCTTCCTTCCCATTGTGACTTCCTGTTTCTTAGTGTCTCAGGCTATGAGTTTGGGGCCTGATCCTTGACTTTGAATACCTCTGGGTGGCTAGTTTAAGGTAAGTCAAGGAAGTCAGTGAGGAATGTAGATGTGTAGGTGGGGATGAGTCTGACCACTTCAGATTTCTGCCTCTATACCCCTGGGCTATAAGTAGGCTTTTTTTGGTGAGGTGAGGTGGGGCTTATTGGGACCACAGCCTCTCTTCTCTTCAGACTCCTGGCTGTCTCAGTTACACCCTTTCTTGGAGATTCTCAAGCCTGAGGCTATTTCCATTAACTTGGGATTTCAATCAGGGTGGGAGACTTATCTTTGGGTTTTCTGCTTCATGAAGGAGGGATGGGAAGATCAGAGCAGCTAGAATTTACTTTGCCATTCCAGCCCCTGTATTATACAGGCAGGCTTTTTCTAAACTTCCAGGCTGGGGACTGAATGCAGCCTGAGAAGCCACTCTCTCCAGTGGGGGCCCAATTCTCCTACCTTGCTCCAATGATTCGTTCCCTCTGCGAGATGACTGCGATTCTTCTTTGGTAAGCCTGCAGGCTGGGGCTTTTTCTCTCTCTGGTGTAGTCTACTTGTCTGCTCTTAGGTCTGAGCTGTGCAGACCCCACGCGCTCTGCGCTTGACCTGTGTGGACACAATGGGCAACCTCCTGGGCTGGATTCTGCCACGCTCTGTCTTCCAGTGTGCTCTGTCACTCCGGAATCTGCTCAGATTCACCCTTTGAGACTTAGTGACCTAGGAGCTCAGAGAGGTTACTGCTTCCTTTCCGCCATCTTGGCTCCACCCTAACAGGAAATTTTTAATGAACAATTTACACCTACACTATAAAAACTAATATCAAAAGTTGAAAAATTTTCCAAATTCTTTATTACACAAGTAAAATGCTAATACCCAAAGCAGGACAACACAATTCAAAGAAAATGCTCTATAGATCAAATATTTAATTATTATAATTTCCAAAAACTTAAATGATATTTTGACAAAAAAGACTATAGGATTTTTGGAATAAATTATTGCACTATTCAAGTTGCATTTATACTAAGAATGCAAGGATGATTCAATATATGGAAAACAACATGATTAATAATATTAAAAAGAAAAGCACTTAAATAATTCACAAGAAGATACTGGAATTTCTAAAGTAATCAGTAGGTTGGAATGGAGTGGAACATCAATTATTTCAAAAGACTTGTAATTGATATTTTTCATTTCTTAATTTTTTTTCAATTCTTACTCTTCTTTCCTTGATATGTATTTTACCTATAAATTTAAGAAATGTCACAAATGGCTTCTTACATATGAACTAAAATAAATGTACTTTATGATATTCTAGAATTTATTTAAAAGAATAATACTAGGGGAACTGAGTCGACATGGGGGTTAGAAACAGGACTTCCACACTGTTCCAGCTTCCAAATTCCACAATTCATGCAAAATGAGGCTCTGAGGCACAGCTAGGTGGCACAGTGAGTAGAGCACCAGCCCTGGAGTCCGAAGGACCTGAGTTCGGATCCGGCCTACGACACTTAACACACACAAACAAAAACCTAGCCATGTGACCTTGGGCAAGTTACTTAAAGCCAATTGCCCTCCAAAAAGGAAAAGAAAATGGACTCTAAACAAATTTTGGAGCTAGAGAACACACAAAAGGACACTGAGAAGCTAACACTGAGAAGCTGAGGACAGCCCAGGACCCCGGAGGGAGCAGCCAACAAAACACTACAGGAGCCAACCCCAGTCCTGAATGAGCCAGAGGTTTTAGCCCCAGGGCAGGTGTGACCAAACACCAGCTGGAGGGCCTCCAAAACACCTGCAACTGTGGCAATTTCCAGAATTATCAACACACAGATGCAAAGGACAAAGTGAGAGGTTAGTGCTGTATGGACTTTGGGAGTAGTAGATGGGAGAGCATTGGCTTTTGCCCTAAGGACAATAAGCCACTGAGATGCTTTGGCACAGCCAGCGCCATGTTTCATCTTCAGCTCCTAGCCTGCAGACTGTAGGGGGACAAAGTGAACAGCCTGAGGGGTAATCCCTCTTGCTTTAACCTGCTTGGATCTGGATTGTGGTCTGGGGTGGAGGTCTTGGGGTGTGTGACCAGCTTGCCAGAGTGTGTGGAGGCTTCAGTGAGGGCACCCAACTAATACCTCAGGCAGATCAGAAAAGGCCAGGGTTTGGGATGGAAGCTCCCCTGTCTGATGGCACAGTCCTACTGTGGCAAAAAGCTCAGAAGTCAAGTAATTGAGTGGAGACATGATCAGGCAAAGGAAGCAAAACAAACTGAAGGATCCAACATTAGACTCCTATTTTGGGGACAAAAAGCATCAAATCATGGAACAGAAGGAAAACAGTGAAGTCAGAACTCCTGCACCAAAAGTTTCAAAGGAAAATATGAGCTGGTTAAAGGCCATAGAGGACCTTAAAAAGCAGATAAAAGAAGTGGAGGAAAAATTGGGAAGAGAAATGAGAAAGAAGCAAGAAAAGTATGAAATGAGAGTCAACAGATGGACTAAGGAAAATATCACCTTAAAAATAGACTAACACACATCTCTCCAGTCAGATTGGCTAAGATGACAAAACAAGAAAGTGACAAATGCTGGAGAGGATGTGGACAAATGGGAACACAAATACATTGCTGGTGGAGTTGTGAAATTATCCAACCATTCTGGAGAGCAATCTAGAATTATGCCCAAAGGATTATAAATAATTTCATACCCTGGATAATTACCTGGATAGACTTATACAAACTGATGATGAGCGAGAAGAGTAGAATCAGAAGAAATTTGTATACAATCACAGACATACCATATCTGTGATGACCAACTATGACAGACTGGACTCTTCTCAGCAATGCAGTGATATAAGTTAATCCCGAATGACTCAAGAAAGTGAGAAATGTGCCATCCAGAGATATAACTAGAAAGAACTGAGCCTGAATCCTGATGGAAGCAAACTAAATGATCTTTTTCTTTTCATTGTTTGGTTTTATTTCTTCTTTACCATCTTTCATCCCACCTAGCACAATATGCCTTTGTAATTGGAATAATGTCTAATATGAATTCATTTTCAGACCCTATACTGTACTATATGCTGTCGTTAGGGGAGGGGGGAGGGAAGTAAAGGAAATTTGAAAACCAAGGAACTATGGAATTGAATCTTGTTAACTGAAACTAAACTAGTAAATTAATAAAAAAAAAATAGACTAACAAAATGGCAAAAGAGATTCAATGAGGAGAAGAATGCCTTAAAAAGCTGAATCTGACAGAGGGAAAAAAAAGAATTTCAAAAGCTCATTGAGGAGAATCATTCCTTCAGATTTATATTGGAGCAAAGGGAAGCTAGTGACTTCATGAGAAATCAAAATGCTGTTAAACAGATCCAAAGAAATGAAAGAATAAAAGGCAATGTGACATATCTCATGGGAAAAACCACTGACCTGGAAAATAGATCCAGGAGAAATACTTTAAAAATTATTGGACTTTGATTTTTTTTTTTAATTGAAAGTCATGATCAAAGAAAGAACCTAGAAATCATCCTCCAAGAAATTCTCAAGGAAAAGTGCTCTGATGTTTTACAACCAGAAGGCAAAATAGAAGTTGAAATAATCCACCAATAAGCTCCTGAAAAAGATCTGAAAAAGAAAACTCCTAAGAATATTATAACCACATTCCAGAATTTCCAGATCAAGGAGAGAATATTACAAGAAGCCAAGAAGAAACAATTTGAATATTGTGGAAACAGTCAGGATAGCATAGGATCTGGCAGCTTCTACATTGAGGGATCGAAGGGCTTGGAATATGGTGTTCCTGAGGGCAAAGGAGCTGTGATTAAAACCAAGAATCACTTACCCAGCAAAACTGAGTATCATGTTTCAGGGGAAAATATGGTCAATCAGTGGATTAGAGGATTTTCAAGTATTGTTGAAGAAAAACCAGAGTTTAATAGAAAGTGTGACATTTAGATACAAGAATCAAGAGAAGCATGGAAAGGTAAACAGGGAAAAGAAATCATAAGGAACTTAACAAAATTGATCTATTTACATTCCTACATGGAAAAATGATAATTGTAACTGATGAAACTTTTCTCAATATGAAAATAGTTGAAGGGAATATATATATACAGGTATACATATATAGAGGGCACAGAACCATTTTAATAGGAAGGGACAATACTTAAAAAGTCAAACCAAGAGGTGAAAGAGGAATATAATGAGAGGAGATAGGCAGAGACAGAATGGGGCAAAGTATCTCATATAGATGAGTTAAGGGGAAATGCCTACAATGGAGGGGAAGAACAGGAAGGCATAAGGAATGCGTCAACCTTATAGTCATTGAATTTGGCTCAAGGAGGGAATGACATATACACTAAATAGGGTATCTCAGCATATAAGAGAGTAGGGGGGAAGAGGATAAATGGAGGGATGATGGAAAAGATGGCAGGATGGGAGGGAAGGATGTTGGATGCATGCACTTTTGAAAAGGGACATGACCAAAGTAGATGATAGAACAAGTTGGATGTGGGATAGGAGGGAGGGAACTATAATCAGTCTTCAACAATATATCTACTATTGTAATATTTTGCATTACCTACACATGTACAACCTATATTGAATTGATTGTCTTCCCAGTAAGGGTAGCTGACAAGGGAGGAAAGGAATGAATCTGGAATTAAAGTTTTAAAACCAAATGCTAATATATAATTAATACACTTTGACATATAATTGGGGAATAAGACAGGGTGATATCCTGGGGGACCACTGTTTTGGGGAAACACAGGGAGAAAATGTGCAACCCAAATTCTGGCAGAAATGAAGTAAACTATAAGTTAATAAAGCAGTTGAAAAAAAAAAAGAATTATGGGATGATATATGGAACATATCTTTGATTACTTATTTGTTACTTTTCCATGTAGCTGTGCATATATATTCCCCTTACCAAGCTAGAATGTGACTACAATGTACATGTTGATTGACTAGTGAAGATTGCTATTGAATATATTGTCCCTATTTTGACAACAACTGATGATCCCGTATTAGTAAAATTTGAATTATATATCACTGGGAGAAAGTACACCTCTAGCCAGAAGGATGACCCCAGATCTGCAACTTAGAAAACAGTAGGCACATAAGATTCCAAATATTGAGTGTTGGACTATGAGGCAAAATGTCAAAGCACTGTATCCAGGAACATCTGGTTTGGCAGGATATGACATACATTGTTTAGAAGATTTCTGTTTAGATAGAAAAGGAAGAAAAAAAAACATCTCTGATGGGATATATATGAGAATCCCTAAAAATCATTTTGAATGGATATTACCTAAATCTGGTCTAGGAGCTTGAGGTATATGTGTATTTGTTGGAATAATAGATTCTAATTATCAAGGTAAAATTATTCTGATATTGCTAAATTTGGGTGAAGAACCCATACAGTTTTGAAAAAAATTAAAGAATAGTTCAAGTGATTATGATTCCTTGAGAAATTATAACCCTTGTGAAAACTGACCCTCCTTTTGAAATAACTATCGTAGGAACTGAAGGGTTTATTTTGACTAACAGAATAAAATTGGGAGCTAAAGTATGGTAAAGTGGAAGTCAGATGATGTTCCAAAGCCTAGAGAGATTATTGCAGATGGTAAAGACAATACAGTTACTGGTGTTTACTCAAGAGAAGATGATTGTCAAATTGTACGCATAACTCTTGTATTCTACCTTGAATGAAGCTATGATAGTGAGTCCATGGACTCCAGAAGCATGACTGATCCTATATTTGTCTCGTCTTGGCTTTTTATCCATTAAACTTGTTTGTAAGATTTGTTTTCTGCAGGTTTGATACCCTCCACCTTCAAATACCTTATTGCTTAAGCCAGATGCCATCCCTCTGTCCATGACTGTGATGTGCCACATCTGGATGTAGTGTTGACCAAGCTCCAGGTGCCAGCTAAAGACCTAACATTTCAAATGGGACTTTCTGGACCTGGTGTTGGCCATGATCCAGATGACAGCGAAGGAACTGCACCCTTGAATGTTACCTCTTGGGGCAGGGACAACTCTACGTCCAATTTCAGCTTGAAATAGCTATGGAGAAGAGACCTTAGCCCCTTACCCCAAGATTTGCAGCCCCATTCATTTGAGGGGGAAAGGATGGGGATCTTTTGTCCAAGCTCCCCCCACCCCAATCTATTGCTTTATGTGCAAAGTTTTTCTGTTATTCATGTTATGTTATCATAAAATTCATTTGGCACCAGTTTTTCTACCAGTTATCCCTAAACTCTCATTCATTGTTAATGTATTTTTGCTATGTAAGGGACATGAAAGATCTGTTAGTTGAATGTAATGGAAATGGGATTTGAAGATCTTCCCTACCCCTTAATAGATCTAGGGGATAATTTGAAGACCTCCCTTGTTTTGAAAGTAAACTCTGCCCCCTAATAGGCTGAATGTAATCACATGGAACCTGTAATGGAGGGAATTTGCTAAAGGGTGGAGCAGAGCCCACAGGAAGCTTGTAGCCAGAGCCAGAGAGGCAGTGGGAGAGAGAGGTGCTCAGGCAAGGAGATAGAGAGATTTGTTAGTAAATAATTATCTAATATCGCTTTGTAGGAATGCTAAAGGATGCTATGGCTCTCGGTATTATTAAGGCTTTTTAATATTTTTGGTACTGTGATGGAATTGGCTTGCTGGTTTAGGGATTAAGTTTTCTGGTATGGAAATAAATGTTTCAGTTCTGTACCATATAAAAATAATACTAAACTAGTGATAGTTTATCATAATACCTATTGCTAGAAATGTTTTCTGTGTAGATGAAAAATGATATAAATTTATGGTACACTATACAGAGAAATAAGGACTTGGTTTCATTACATAAAGATAAGAATGATTATGAAGTTCATCCTCCATGTATTTCAGGAGACAAGAAAAATGCTTATTAGGTAAATAAACAAAAATTGATCAATAAAAAAGATGCTTTGAGAAACTAGTCATTTTTTAAAATAGGGTTTCTGGACATACACTCATTTTTGAAATAAAGCTTTTTACTGCCACACAAAGTTTTCTTTATATTCATTACTTTCATTTAATTTACAAAGGCATGATTGATCCAGCACATTTGTGGGTTCTTAATGAAATATTTTGATTATATAATTATGTTTATCCTATTTTGTTTATTTCCTTTTTGTTATCACAATGATCTACTATCCCACCTGCCCCAATCTCTTGGAAATTATTAGGCATATGTGAAAGGAGATTGTTTAAAATATATTTCTATATGGTCCAAACAATTTTACTAAATTGTAATTGTTAAATTATGAGCAACCTATTCTACCACATTCTTTTACTGAGAAGAATTAGTATTTCACTTTATCTGCTTCTTCACCTGAACTTTTCTAATCACTTTTTCTCCCTAACCCAGAGCTTCAAAGTTAGGAATATAGCATAAAAAGGGAAATATAATAAAAATATATCATGAAACATAAAATACAATAAAAATCACTTTACTGGTGGAGCCCAGATGGTGGAGTAGAAACAGCATGTTCAAGCCACTCTGCCCCCAGATTTCCTCCAAACTATGTAAAAGGGGACTCTGAACAACTTCTGGAGCCCTAGCACCCACAGAACGACATAGAGAAGCTAACCTCCCACTAAGGACAGCCCTGCAGCCCTTCAGGAAGGACCAGCACAGTGCTCTGGGAGACTGCAGTGCCCAGCACACAGAGCGCCGGGAGCCAAGCACAGGTCCGATCCACCTGAGTCACGGTTTTAACCCCAGGGCGGCAGGGCTAGCAACTGTCAGGAGGTACCCCAGAACACCAGCAGCTGTGGATATTCCAGAATCATCAACATAGACATGCCTACGACAAAGTGAGTGGTTAGTGGCCTATGGACTTTGGGACCAGTATTTGGGGAACACGTTGGCTTCCTCCCCTGGGAGCTAGAAGCCTCTGAGGAGACATGCCATTTTGTAGTTTTCAGAGGCAGCTCCAGCTCCTGGCCTGCGAACTGTAGGGAGATCCAGCAATCAATATCTTGGGGTAATCGCGCTTGCTTTAACCTCCCTGGATCTGGATTGTGATCTGGGGTGGAGGTCGTGGGTAGGTTTCCCGCTTGCGAGAAACAGAAGGTGCCCCCACACACACTTTGGACGAAAATTCCCCTATCTGGCCACAAAGCCATAATGTGGCAACAAGCCCAAAAGTCAAGTAATTAAGAGGCAACATGCCAAGGCAAAGGAAACAAATTGAACAGAAAAATGAAACCCTAGACTCCTACTTTGGGGGCAAGGAGGTTCAAAGCATGCCATGGGAAGAGGACTTTGAGGTCAGAAGTCCTGCTCCAAAAGCCCCAGGGGAAAACATGAGTGGGTTGCAGGCCATAGAGGACCTTAAGAAGGACTTTAAAAATCAAATGAGAGAAGTAGAGGAAAAATTGGAAAGAGAAATGAGAAGGATGCAGGAAAAGTATGAAATGAGGGTTAATAGCCTGACTGAGGAAAACAACACCTTAAAAAATAGACTAACTCAAATGGCAAAGGAGGCCCAAAAGGGCAATGAAGAGTAGAATGCCTTAAAAAGTAGAATTTGCCAGATGGAAAAAGAAATTCAAAAGCTCACTGAGGAGATTCATTCCTTCAGAATTAGACTGGAGCAAATGGAAGCTAATGGCTTTATGAGAAATCAAGATGCTGTTAAGCAGATCCAAACAAATGAAAGAGTAGAAGGTTATGTGAAATATCTCATGGGAAAAACCACTGACCTGGAAAATAGATCCAGGAGAGACAATTTAAAAATTATTGGACTACCTGAAACACATGATCAGAGAAAGAACCTAGATATCACCCTTCAAGAAATTCTCAAGGAAAATTGCCCTGATGTTTTAGATCCAGAGGGCAAAATAGAGGTTGAAAGAATCCACTGATCACCTCCTGAATAAGATCCCAAAAAGAAAACTCCCAGGAACATTATAGCCAGGTTCCAGAATCCCCAGATCAAGGAGAAAATACTACAAGCAGCCAGGAAGAAACAATTTCAATATTGTGGAAACACAATCAGAATAGCCCAGGACCTGGCAGCTTCTACACTGAGGGAGAGAAGGGCATGGAATATGATATTACAGAGGGCAAGAGAGCTGGGAATGAACCCAAGGGTCACCTACCCATCTAAACTGAGTATTTTGTTTCAGGGGAAAATATGGTCATTCAGTGGAATAGAGGCCTTTTAAGCACTCTTGAGGAAAAAAAAAAAACAGAATTGAATAGAAAATTTGACATCCAGATGCAAGAAGCAGTAGATCCCTGAGAAGGTAATCAAGGAAAAGAAATCATAAGGAACTTATCAAAGTTGAACTATTTACATTCCTATATGGAAAACAATAACGGTGATTGAGGAAATCTTTCTCACTATGAAAATAATGGAAGAAGGGTGTATGGTCATGTGAATACATATGTGAATGTGTGTGTATATGGTTACAGTTATATATGGATAGAGGGCATAGGTTGAATTTGTTGGGAAGGGAGGATACTTAAGGGGTGAAGTTGTGAGGTGAGAGAGGAAAGTGGCAAGAGGAGATGGGGAGAGACAGGGTGGGGTAAACTATCTCATGTAGAGGAAGCAGGGGGAAGTGGTTGCAGGGGAGGGGGAAAAATAGGAAGGCAAAAAGGCAAAACCACATTCTCATTGAATTTGGTCAAGGGAGAGAATGACATACATACCCGGTGGGACATCTCAACCTACAGTAGAATGGGGGGAAGGGGGATGAGAGGAGGGATGATGGATGGGAGGGCATCCTTGGGGGGAGGGGAGGTTGGAGGTACCCACTATGGAAGAGGGACAGGATCAAGTGGGAAATGGACCAGGTGGGGGGTGGGATGACGGGGAAGGAATTATAAGCAGACTTATACAATATATCTACTATGATAATGTTTTGCATAGCTAGACATGTACAACATATACTGAATTACTTATCTCCCCAGAGGGAATGGGTGACAAGGGAGGAAGGAAATGGATCTGAAATTTAAGGTCTTAAGATTAAATGTTTCAAATATATATAAATACTATTATTAATACTCTTTTGCTTGTAATAGGGAGATAAGATGTGCAGGCATTGGGATGCAAAGACTCACCTTCCTCTAATGGAAAAGTCGATGGGGGTATGGGAGAAGGTATGGGAGATAGCAGATTGGAGGAAGCGATATCTTGTGGGATTACTATTCTGGGAGGTTGGGTAGGGGAATAATGGGGGGAAAATGATTGTAACTCAAAATCTGGTGGAAATGAATGATGTAAAACAGAAGTTAATAAAGCATTTGTTTAAATTAAAAAAAAAATAAATCACTATACTAAAAACATAGGATTTGCTGCACATGATTTCTAATTTTAAAAATGATAAAAGTTCTGATTATACAGCTGCTCCCTTCAGCCTCCACATTAATCCTGGTAAACAGGGACATTAGGAGAGTAAAGCATTCCCCAGATGGTAATAGGAAGCTTCGATAGTACCATTGTCTCCAATTTGCTCTAAGTTAAACCTTCAGTGGCAAGGAAATTAAACCAGATAATATCAAGAAAAACCTCCCTAGTCACTAAAAAAGAAACTGAGTCACCTAAAACATATGCTATATGTGAAATGGTATAGGAAGAATAATAGCACTACATATCTCTTCCATAACAATGGAGTACACTAACTATAGAACACACACACACACAGATGCAATACACACAGAGACAAACACACATACATGGAAAAACACACACATACACAAATAAACAGCATCAATAGGAAAAGTGAGTTCCCATACTTGGAGGGTAGGGAATATACACAGTTAGAGCTAATATACTTCTGCCAAGACAGTATGCTGGCATGTTTTCTTTTGGTCTTCTCTATTTGTGCTAGGCTGTTTGCTCTAGGTCCTTGGGACTGCTCTTTGATCAAGATTTTGTCTCCTAATGAGAGTGATGTTATGTAAGAATCCATTGTTAATAAAAGGACTAAAGAGAAATACCTTCTTATTTCACTGAAGGAGACGAGGTGCAAAGTGAAAAAAAAATAAATAGTGATTCACACTTAAGAGTTCAATTCTTTTTTTCCCTTAAGAATATTATTTTTTCTAATTGCATGGAAACATAGTTTTCAACATTCATCTTTGTGAAGTTTTGAATTATATTTTTCTCCCTCTCCCCCCCCCACCAGCAGGACAGCAAACAATCAGATATAGGTTATACATTTAAAATCATGTCAAACATATTTCCAAATTTGTCATGTTGTGAAAGAAGAATCAGAACAAAAGGGAAAAATAACAGAAAAACAAAACAAAATAATCCTTATACAATACATCACACTTGTCAGATTGGCTAACATGACAAAATAAAGTAATTATAAATGCTGGTGAAGATGTGAGAAAATTGGAACTGTAAAGAATTATTGGTGGGGTTGTGAACTGATCTGACCATTTTTGGAAAGCAATTGGAACTATGCCCAAAGGGCTATAAAATTGTGCATACCCTTTGACACAGCAATGCAATTTCTAGGGCTGCATCCCATAGAGATCATACAAAGGGGAAAAGGACACATGTGAACAAAAATATTTATAGCAAGTATTTTTGTAGTGGACAAGTATTATAAATTGAGGGTATGCCCATCAATTAGGGAATGGCTAAGCAAGTTGTGGTATATAAATGTAATGGAATACTATTGTGCTATAAGAAATGGTGAGCAGAGGGGCAGCTAGGTGGCACAGTAAATAGAGCACTGGCCCTGGAGTCAGGAGGTCCTGAGGTCAAATCCGGGATCAGACACTTAACACAAAAACTAGCCATGTGACCTTGGGGCAAGTGAATTAACCCAAATTGGCCTCCAAATTAAGCAAAAAGCAAAAATGAAATAATGAGCAGGCAGACGTCAGAATAACCTGGAAATAACCTATATGAACTAATGCTGAGAGAGGGGAGCTTAACCAGGAGAACATTGTATAGAATTAGAGCCACATTGTGAGATGTCTAATTTTGTTCGGCTTGGCTCTTCACAACAATGCAAGGTTGAAAGAAAACTCCAAAAGACTCATGATGGAAAATACTATCTACATCCAGAGAAAGAATTATGAAGTCTGAATGAATATTAAAGTGTACTCTTTGTGCTCTCTCTCTCTCTCTCTCTCTCTCTCTCACTCATGCACATTTTGTTTCTTCTTTCTCATTGTTCATTCCATGGAAGTCTTTGCAGGTTTTCCTGAAATCTGTCCACTCATGTTTTTATTTAAATTACATTTTATGTTTATTTTTAGTTTACATCAATCATTTCCACAAGATTTTGAGTAATAAATTTCATCCCCATCTTTCCCCTACCCACCACCACTAAAGAGTGATCCCACTCTATACCCCCTCCCCCACTCTGCTCTCTTCTATATCCTCCTTCACCCCCCCCCCCAAATTTCCAGTAGGGCAAGATGGATCTGTATACCCCAGTGCCTATATATCTTATTTCCCAGTTGCAAGTAAAATAAATGATAATATTTTTTAAACATTTGATTTTAAAAGTTTGAATTCCAGATTCCTTCCCTTCCTCCCTTGTCACCCACCCTAGCTGGGAAGATAGGTGATTCAATATAGGTTGTACACGTGTAGCTGTGAAAAACATTTTCATAGTGGATATATTGTGAAAAAAATTACTTCATTTCCCTCCATCCTATCCTGACCCCCACTTGTTCTATTCTCTACTTTGATCCCGTACCTTTTAAACAGCATGGGCTTCTTACTTAGCACCCCCCAACCGGCCCTCCCCTCCATCAGGCCCTTCTCATGCCCTTTCCCCTTACTGTCCTACAGGATGAGATACACTATTAGTGTGTATGTTATTCCCTCCCTAATACAAATTCAATGAGAGTAAGGATGACCCATTCCCTTTTGCCTTCCTGTTCTTCCCCTCCATTGTAACTGTTTTTCTTTGCCTCTTCTATATGAAATAATTTAAACCCATTCTGTCTCTGCCCATCTCTTTTCATTATATTCTTCCCTCACATCCCAATTTCACCGTTTAAGTATCATCCTTTGCTTTTCAACTGGTCCTGTGCCCTCTGTCTATATATACATGTACAATATATACATAAACTCACATATGTATTCATACACCCATATACCCTCTTATATAGACATATATATGCATGTATATATATACATATAAAGATAGATAAGCATATAGATATAGATTAGATATAGATATACACACATTTATATTCCCTTCAACTATCCTCATATTAAGAAAAGTTTCATAAGTTAAATTATCATTTTCCATGTAGGAATGGAAATAGTTCAACTTTAATAAGTTGCTTATGATTTCTTTTTCCTGTTTTCCTTCTAATGCTTCTATCGATTTTTTATCTGAATATTATTTTTTCTATTCACCTCTGGTTTTCTCATCAAATATGCTTGAATGTCTATTTCATTGAATAACCATATTTCCCCTTGAAACATGATACTCGGTTTTGCTTGTTAGGTGATTCTTGGTTTTATTCCCAGCTCCTTTGACCTCCAGAAGAGCATGTTCTGATCCCTTCAATCCCACAATGTAGAAACTGCCAGATCCTTGATTATCCTTATTATGTTTCCACAGTATTCAAATTGTTTCTTCTTGGCTTCTTTTGATATTTTCTCCTTGATTGGGGAAATCCAGAACCTGGCTATAATTTACCTAGGAGTTTTCCTTTTGGAATCTTTTTGAAGAGGTGATCAGTAGATTCTTTCAACCTCTATTTGGTGCTGCAGTTCTAAAACATCAGGACAGTTTTCATTGAGAATTACTTGAACGATGATTTCTAAGTTATTTTTTATAATGGCCTTTAGGTAGTCCAATAATTTTTGAATTATCTCTCCTGGAGCTATTTTCCAGGTCAGTAGTTTTTCCATTGAGTTATTTCACATTGCCTTCTATTTTTTTTTCATTTATTTGGATCTGTTTAATAATATCTTGCTTTCCCATAAAGTCAACAGGTTCCATTTGCTCCAATCTAATTCTGAGGAATCATTCTATTCAATGAGTTTTTGAGATTCTTTTTCCATCTGGCCAATTGAGCTTTATAAGGCATTCTACTCTTCATTGACTTTTTGAGCCTCTTTTGCAACTGAGTTAATCTATTTTTAAGGTGTTCTTTCCTTCCAGCACATTGTTGACTCTCTTTTCCTGATTTTCTTGCATCATTCTCATTTCTCTTCCCAATTTTCCCTCCACTTATTTGGTTTTCAAAGTCCTTCTTAAGCTCCTCTATGGCCTGTAACTTGTTCATATTTTTTCTTGGAAGCTTTTGGTACAGGAGTTCTGACTTCTTTGTCTTCCTCCTATTCCATGCTTTGATCCTTTTTGTCCACAAAATAGGAATCTAAAATTTTACTGCTGTGCTTGCTTTACTTCCTTTGCTTGCTCATGTTGCCCCTCAATTATTTCACTTTTGAGCTTTTTGCCACAGTAGAATTCTGCTTCCAGAGAAGAGAGCATTGTCCCAAATCACTGGTCTTTTTCAGTTGCCAAAGCTGTTAATTGGGTGCCCTCTCTGAAGCCTCCACCTGCTCTGGCACTTGGCCATGCACCCCAGGACCTCCACTTTAGACAGCAATCCAGATCCATGCAGGTTAAAGCAAGAGCTATTACCCCTCACACTGGTCACTTGGTACCCCCATGATCTGCAGGCCAGGGGCTCTGAACCAGCCATGCAGCTGTGGCTGCCACACCTCAGCCACATATCCTTCTTCGGGGCAGTCTGGCCTGAACTCCCAGACACCTTGTTCCGAAATTCCACTGACCTCTTACTTTTTCTTTGGCATTTGTGGTTTCAGAAATCTGAAAATCAGCACAGCTGCTAGTGATCTACTCTCCCAAAGTCCATTGCAGGGTTGGGGCTGTCCTGAGGTTTAAACCATAGCTCACGCAGGGCTTGGCTTTGCTCACAGTATGCTTCCTGTCCACCTTCCAAGCTGCTTTCAGTGAGACTTTTGTTTCTCTCTGTCACTTTGTGGATTCTGTAGGCCTAATGTTTGTTTAGGGTCATTTTTTCTGGGTATTTGAGGTGTTTATGGGGGGAATGCATGGAGTTTTCCTGCTTCTATGCTGCTTCCACACTGCTTCTACTTTTCATTTCTCATAGAACAATAGTATTACATTATATTCATATACCACAACTTATTCAGTCAATCCCCAGTTGATGGGAATCATTTCAATGTTCAATTCTTTCCTACCACAGAAAGAGGGGTTATAAATATTTTTGTACATGCATATTCTTTAGCATTTTATGATCTCTTTAGACTATTATTGATACTGTTGGATGAAAGGATATCCAATTTGATTGCCCTTAAAGGTGAGAAAGTCTGGAATCTGGAAGTGACTTAGATATTAAAGGTCACATTATATAAAAATAGAGAGAACCTAGGAAAGAATTAACTCTCACTTCTATGGATAGGAAAAGTGATTATGATCAAATGGTAGATAGAAAGGACCATGGTAAATAAAAAAAAATATTTCATAATTAAAAAAAAGACTTGTACATACAAACAATCAAACATTTATTAAACATATTTTATATGTAAAGTACTTTGCTCAGTACTAACACATACAAATTGGAAGGAAAATATTTAAACAGGGGAAATATTTGTAGGAAGTTTTTTAGCTTAAATTTCTGATTTCTCAGGCACATAAGGAACTGAAACAAATGGATAAAAATCAACACCATTCCTCAGTTGATAGATGTTCATTGTATATAAAGAGATAGTTTTCAGGGGAAGAAATCCAACTTATCAATAGCAATGTTAAAAATACTCTAAATCATTAATAATTAGAGGAGAGCAAATTAAGGAAATTTTCAGCTTCTACCTGACACTGTTCAGGGTAAAAATGTTAAGGAAATAATAAATGTTTCAGAAACTATAGTGAATTATTATTAGGTAAATTAATTAATTAATTATTATGGTAAATTATTATTTTTTCCCAAATGCTTAATTAACTTCTGGTTTACATCATTCAATTCCGCCAGATATTAAGTTTCAATTTTTTCCCCATTTTCCCCCTACCCACCACCCCAGAATAGCTGGCCCACAGGATATTGCCTCATCCAATCTGCTCTCTCCCATCTCTTCTTCCATACCTCCTTCAATTTTTCCATTAGGGCAAGGTGAATCTCTGAGCCCCAATGCCTGCACATCCTATCTCCCAGCTACATGAAAAATAGAATTAATAATAGTATTTATATATATTTGAAGCATTTAATTTTAAAATTCTGAATCACAGATCCATTCCCTTTGTCCCTTGTCACCCAGTCCTGCTGGGAAGATAAGCAATTCAGTATATGGTGTACATGTATAGCTATGCAAAACATTACCATAGTAGATATATTGTAAAAGAATGACTATTCCCTCCCACCCCCACCTACTTCATTCCCTACTTTGATCCAGTAACTCTTCAAAATGGGTGCCTCCAACCTACCCTCCCCCAGCATGCCCTCCCCTCCATCCTCCCCGCTATCATCCATCTCCCCCCTACTCTTCTGTTGGGTGAGATATCCCATTTGGTATGTATGTAATTCTCTCCCTGAGAGAAATTCAATGAGAATATGGTTCAGCCTATTTACCTTCCTGTTTTTCCCCTCCCCTGCAACCACTTCCCCTTGCCTCTTCTACATGAGATAGTTTATCCCCACCCCGTCTCTCCCCATCTCCTCTTCCCACATTCCTCCCTCACTTCTTAACTTCACCCCTTAAGTATCATCCCTTCCCATGAAATTCGACCTGTGCCCTCTATCCATGTATACCTGTAAACATATATACACACTTTCACATATGTTTTCATATGCCCATATACCGTTCTTCAATTATTTTCATAATGAGAAAGGTTTCATCAGTTACAGTTATTGTTTTTTTTTCCATGTAGGAATGTAAATAGTTCAACTTTGATGAGTCCCTTTTGATTTCTTTTCACTATTTACCTCTTCAAGTATCTATTGCTTCTTGTGTCTGAAGGTCAAATTTTCTATTCAATTCTGTTTTTTTCATCAAGAATGCTTAAAAGTGGGGTGGCTAGGTGGCACAGTGAGTAGAGTGCTGGCCCTGGAGTGAGAAGGACCTGAGTTCAAGTTCCGGCCTCAGACACTTAACAAACACACAAACAAAAACCTAGCTGTGTGGCCTTGGGCAAGTTACTTAACCCCAATTGCCCTCCAAAAAAAAATCTTAAAAAAAGAAAAAAAAAGAATGCTTGAAAGTCCTCCATTTCCCTGAATAACCATATTTTCCCCTGAGACAAAATATTCAGTTTTGCTAGGTAGGTAATTCTTGGTTTTAATCACAGGTCCTTTGCCCAGTGGAATATCATATTCCATGTCATTTGATCCCTCAATGTAGAAGCTGCCAGGTCCTACAATATTCTGATTGTGTTTCCACAATATTGAAATTGTTTCTTCCTGGCTGCTTGTAGCATTTTCTCCTTGAGCTGGGAATTCTGGAACCTAGCTATAATATTCCTAATTTTCTTTTTCGGATCTTTTTCAGGAGGTGATCTGTGGATTCTTTCAACCTCTATTTTGCCCTCTGGATCTAAAACATCAGGGAAATTTTCCTTGAGTATTTCTGGAAGGATGATTTCTAGGTTTTTTCTTTGATCATGACTTTCAGGTAGTCCAATAATTTTTAAATTATCTCTCCTGGATCAATTTTCTAAGTCAGTGGTTTTTCCCATGAGATATTTCACATTGCCTTCTATTTTTTTTTTAATTACTTGGATCTGTTTAACAGCATCTTGATTTCTTATAAAGTCATTAGCTTAAATTTGCACCAGCCTAATTCTGAAGGAATGAATCTCTTCAGTGAGCTTTTGAGGTTCTTTTTCCATCCGGCAAAGTTGGCTTTTTAACGCATTCTTCTCCTCATTGCCTTTTTGAGCCTCTTTTGTCACTTGAGTTAGTCTATTTTTTAAGATGTTATTTTCCTCTGTAAGATTGTTGACTCTCATTTCATATTTTTCCTGCATCCTTCTCATTTCTATTTCCAATTTTCACTCCACTTCTCTCATTTTGTTTTTAAAATCCTTCTTAAGGTCCTCTATGGCCTATAACCCACTTGTATTTTCATTTGGGGTTGTTGGTGCAGGATTTCTCATGTCAAGTCTTCCTCCTATTTCATTCTTTGATCTCCTTTGCCCCCAAAGTAGGAGTCTAATGTTGCATTTTTCTGTTTATTTTGTTTCCTTTGCCTAGGAATGTTGCCACTTGATTACATGACTATTGGGCTTGTTGCCACAGTAGAACTCTGCCACCAGACAGGGAAGCTTGCATCCCAAATGTTGGGGTCTTCTCAACTGCTGAATGTATTATTTCTGTGCCCTCCTTGAATACCCACACACTCTGGCAAGCTGGACACACACCCCAATACCTTTACCCCAGATGGTAATCCAGATCCAGGGAGGTAAAAGCAAGAGTGATTACCCCACAGACTTATCGCTGTATCCCCCTACAGTTCACAGACCAGGAGCTGAAGTTGCAAGTAAAGCTGCAAGGTGGTGCCTCTACCATGTCTCCTCAGCCACTTCTAGTCCCCAGGGGAAGAAGCTGACCCACTCCCTGATACTTGTCCCAAAGTCCACAGGACACTGACTTCTCACTTTGTGTTGGAAATTCTGGAAAAGCCACAGCAGCTGGTGTTCTGGGGTCCCTCCAACCAGCTGCAGGACCAACCGCCCTGTGTCCAAAACCTCTTGGTCCTGGGCTCAGCTCCCAGAGTGCTGCACTGTCAGCTCCCAGATAGCTGAGCAGGTTTCTCCCTGCCAGGCTGAGAGGCTGTCCTCAGCAGGAGGTTAGCTTCTCTGTGTCGTTCTGTGGGTGCTGGAGCTACAGAGGTTGTTCAGAGTCCCCCTTTTACATAATTTTGAAGTGGTGTGGGCTGGAGTGCCATGGAAGTGCTGTTTCTACTCCACCATCTTGGCTCTGCCCACTATGTTAAATTATTAGTAGGTAAATTAATGTATTGTTATCTATCATAGCTGTCTACGAATTGGATGAGCCATTCTTGAAAGTAATTTGGTATGTCCAAACTATCATTTCTGTAATGATACTGGTACTAGGCCTAAACCTGAAATATTTTTTAAATGGTAAAAGATCCACATATGCAATTTTTTTTTAAATTTTGATGGTGGCAAAGAACTAGAAACTAAGGGAGGGACAAATCAATTTTGGAATAACAACAAATTGTGATTCATGGATGTAATGTGACGTTATTGTCCTGTAGGAAGTGGTATAAGTGACAGTTACAGAAAACTGGGGAAGATTTATATGTAATGATTTCAAGTTGAATGAGTAGAATGAGCAGAACAATTTCTGTAATAATAATAGTAAAGGCAAACAACTCTAGATATATTAGAATTCTGAATAATTCAATGTGCAACCAAAGATGAAGAATGCAATACATTGTTGCCACAGACAAATAAAAGGACACATATTTTTTGTATGTGACCAATGCAAAGATTTTTCTGGCTAATTGTGGTATATATGTTACAAATTCACAAAGGAATGGGAAGGAAAGAAAATATTTTTTTATTATAAAGAGGATGTAGTGAAATGGAAAAAAAAAATAATTTAGGTGATGACAGGTAACAAAAGTTCACAATAGAGTAATGGAAGCAGCCTTGTGTAAATGGTGCTGGAGATAATGACTGATTTGAGAATATTTTTTTTTTTTTATATTTCTGAGAAACACTGGAAAATTCTAAAAATTCTTTGGGAAATAAAAAAATAGATGTAGACAAATGTTGTTTCTCAAAAGATTAACAAAATGGATCACAATAACTAGAGACCAATCAGTATAGATAAAAGAAAAAGTATAAAAATATCATGTGATTATTTTATAACTATGATTTATTATTATTAACCTAAGATTTAGATTATTTAGACTCCAAAGCAAACATTTTAAGCAGCTAGGTGTTCTCCTAAATTCCTATCTCTCTTCCTTTGCACCTCTTTCTAAAGTGTTTTACTTTTGTAGTTTAAAATCCACTTCCCTTTTTGGAGCATATGAATAAAAGTTGAATTGAGTTGGAATAGAAAACCCCTGAATTTGCTTCCAAATTCAAGATTCTGTGATTTAGGGTACTGTAGTGCCAATTCAATATTCACAGCCCCAAGAGTCATCATGAATATTCCAACATAGTTTTCAATCACAAAATATAACAGACTCTCCACATAGAAGAACACAGCAAAATATATATTCAGACACCAAAAAACCAAATCCCAACACCAGGAAACTGAATCCATTATAGCAACAATAACAACAACAATAATAACACACCATAGCAGGGCAGGGAGTCATATCATCCTTTAGCCTTGGTAGAAGCAAATGCTCACAAATCTTTCACAGAAGGGGGAAAACACTCACCACCCTAGCTATTTCCTTGGATGTCCCCTTTCCTCCCTCCAGCTCAAACTGCTCTGACTCCCAGTTTCCTGTGGGTTCTGCTCCACTCTGCAGCAAACTCCACCCACCACAGATTCCATGTAATTACATTCAGCTTATTGGAGGGCAGGGATGATCTTCAAAGCAGGAAAGATCTTCAAATTCCCTTAGACCTCTTAAGGGACAGGGAAGATCTTCACATTCCCATTACTATTACAAGCAGTCCTACCTTTTCTCTGTTGTTTGGCAAAATTTTAATATCTTATATAAAGGTTGATACTATGAACATCTGGTAGAATAAGAAATAGGTTACCTGACAGATTTATGAAGAAGTGAAGAATTTATTGCTGAACAAGAGATAGAAAAAATTAAGAAATGCAAAATGGATATTTTTAATTACATTAAATTGAAAAGTTTTGCACAAAGTCAATGCAACCAAGATTAGGAGGGAAGCAGAAATTTGGGAAACAGTTTTTACAGCCGGTGTCTGATAAAGGCCTCATTTCTAAAATATATAGAGAATTGAGTCAAATTTATAAGAATTCAAGTCATTCCCCAATTGATAAGTTATCAAAGGAAGGAACAAGCAGTTTCCAGATGAAGCAATTAAAGCTATCTATAGTCATATGAAAAGTACTCTAAATCACTATTGATTAGAGAAATACAAATCATAACAACCCTGAGGTCGCACATCACACCTGTCAGATTGGCTAACATGGCAAAATAGAAAAATGATCAGTCTTGGAGAAGACATGCATGGGAAAATTGGAACACTAATGTGCTCTTGATGGAGTCCTAAATTCATACAACCATTCAGGGGAACCATTTGGATCTATATCCATAAGGGCTATAAAAATGTGCATACTGGACAGAAGCACAGGGAAGGGGAGTCGCTGCGGTTTCCTGCTTCAACAGTGCTTGAACTGAACCCGCTGCTCGATTACCGGCCAGAGACTCCCTTAGCCACTACTCCACCTTCACCTCCACTAACCAACACTTCTTCCGTCCTACTCGTCGAGCAGCCAGCCGCCCCCCCCCCCCTTAGAAATGGAGGGGATGTACATCAATTGTATAATTGGGAATAAGTAGTTGTATACGAATGTAATGGAATACTATTGTAATATAAGAAATGATGATCAGATGGATTTCAGAATAACTTGGAAAGACTTATATGAACTGATGCTGAGTGAGGGGAGTAGAACTAAGGGATCACTGTAAAAAAATTAAGGACACATTGTATTAGTGATGACTAATACAACATTCCAAGAGAGTTCAGAAAGATTTCTGTTGGAAAAAGCTATGCAGAGAAAGAATCAACAGAGCTTCTATACAGATTGAAAGAAACTATTTGAACTTTCTTTTCTTTGTTGTTTTGTTTGTTCTTACTTGTGTTTCATTCCATTAGTTATAATTCTTCACAACATGACTAGGATGAAAATATGTTTAACATGAAGGTATATGGATAACCTATTTCTGATTTCATGCTGCCATAAATGGGGGGGAGGAAAAGAGGGAGAAGGAAATTTTTGGAACTCAAAAGCTTGTGGAGATGAATGTTGTAAATTAAAAATAAATTGATTAATTTTTTAAAAATAAATGATGAAAATATATTATCTTACTCAATCATTGGATCCTTTTTCTCCTTTTCCTTATTCCTAATATAGCTTAAAATCCTTTTTTAAAAAGGTATCATTAGCATTTTTAATATGCCTTGACTCACTCTGAGCATTAGTTACTTATATGATGGTATTTATTATGTCATACTCTATATGATCACTTATCCAACTCATAGGCACCACCTCAGTTTCCATTTCTTTGCCAAAGCAAAAAGAGCTAAAATTAATATATTTTTCTCCCTGTTCTCATCCTGCTGCTGCTCCTCCTCCTCTCCTCTTCTCCTCTAGTGCCACTGAGTGAGGATCTACCACTGCAGTCTTTACCATATCTGGAAACCATTGCTTCTGGAGTAACTGTGAATAATAAAGCAATAAAATTCTTTAATGACATGAAAGTAAGAAAATATTATACACAATAGGACATAAAAAAGAAAGACAGCCAGTCTCTTCTATTTATGTAAAGATGAAAATCAAATAATTGTAGAGAAAACAAAGCATATCTCTGTGGGTTTCATTGGTAACACTCGAAAGGACCACTACACATATTTTGTGAAGTTGCTACCTTTGAATTATTGCTGATATGCTTTTTAAGGTGCCACATATGAGACCAAAGATTTTAAGAGAGAGGACCTAGTTTTTACATTCTGGGCTCCTGAATGTGCACCTTCAAAAACACCATGACTTATGCTTTTTTTTTTATTTCAAATGCTTTACTAGCATCTGGTTTACATCATTCATTGCCACAGATATTGAGTTAAAATTATTTTCCCAATTTTCCCCAACCCATGACCCAAGAATAGCAGTCCCACAGGATATCCCCTCATCCAATCTACTCTCTCCCATCTTTACTCCCATACCCACTTTGACTTTTCCAGTAGGGCACAGTGAATCCCCATGCCCCAATGCCTGCACATCTTATCTCCCAACTGTATGTAAAATAGTATTAATTATAGTAGTTATGTATTTTTACACATTTGATTTTAAAACTTTGAATTCTAGATTCATTCCCTTCCTCCCTTGTAACACACCCTTACTGGGAAGAAAAACAACTCAGCATATGTTGTACACATGTAGCTATGCAAAGCATTACCATAACAGATATATTGTAAAAGCCTGACTATATTTCGTTCCCTCCTATCCCACCTCCAACCTTGTCCACTCCCCACTTTGATCTTATCCCTTTTCAAAAGTGGGTGCTTCCAACTTCCCTCACCCCCAGCCTGGCCCCCCTTCTATCATCTCCCCCTCATAAGTCACCCCCCTAACTCCCCTGTAGGGTGAGATATCCCATTTAGTATGAATGTCATTCTCTCCCTGAGCCAAATTCAATGAGAATAAGGTTTTGTTTTTTTGTGTTCCTGTTCTTTCCTTCCCCTGCAACCACATTCCCTTGCCTCTTTTATACTAGATAGTTTACCCCATTCTGTCGCTCCCCATGTCCTGGTTCACCCCTTAAGTATCATCCCTTCCAATTAAATTTGACCTGTGACCTCTATCTATGTATACCTGTAAACATATATACACACATTAACATATGTATTCATATGCCCATATACTGTTATTCAACTATTTTCATACTGAGAAAGGTTTCATCAGTTACAGTTATTTTTCCATGTAGGAATATAAATAGTTCAACTTTGATAAGTTCTTTATGATTTATTTTCCCTGTGTATTTTCTCAAGCATCTCTTGCTTCTTGTGTTTGAATGTCATATTTTTATTGAGCTCTGTTTTTTTTCCTCAAGAATGCTTGAAAGTCCTCTATTCCACTGGATGACCATATTTTTCCCTGAAACAAGATACTCAGTTTAGCTGGGTAGGTGATTCTTGGTTTTAATCCCAGCTCCTTTGCCCTCCAGAATATCATATTCCATGCACTTCTGGGAATTCTCGAACCTGGCTACAATAATCCTAGGGGTTTTCTTTTTGGGATCTTTTTCAGGAGGTCATCTTTCAACCTCTATTTGACCCTCTGGATCTAAAACATCAGGGCAATTTTCCTTGAGAATTACTTGAAGGATGATTTCTAGATTCTTTCTTTGATCATGGTTTTCAGGTAGTTCAATAATTTTTAGATTATCTCTCCTGGATCTGTTTTCCAGGTCCGTGGTTTTTGCATGAGATATTTCACATTGACTTCTATTCTTTCCTTTCTTTAGATCTGCTTTATAGCATTTTGATTTCTCATAAAATCACTAGCTTCCATTTGCTCCAGTATATTTCTGAAGGAATTATTCTCCTCAGTGTGCTTTTGAGGTTCTTTTTCCATCTGGCAAATTCGGCTCTTTAAGGCATTCTTCTCCTCTTTGCCTTTTTGAGCCTCTTTTGCCATTTGAGTTTGTCTGTTTTAAGGTGTTATTTTCCTCAGTCAGGCTGTTGATTCTCATTACATATTGTCCTTTCATCTTTCTAATTTCTCTTCCCAATTTCCCCCCACTTCTCTTATCTGCTTCTTAAAGTACTGTATGGCCTGTAACCAACTTGTATTTTCATTTGTGGCTTTTGTTGCAGGATTTCTGACCTCACAGTCCTCCTCATGCTCTATGCTTTGGTCCTCTTTGTGCCAAAAATAGGAGTCTAATGTTGAATTTTTCTGTTTATTTTGTTTCCTTTGCTTAGGCATGTTGCCACTCAATTACTTGACTTTTGGGCTTGTTGCCTCAGTAGGACTCTGCCCCAGCCAGGGGATCTTCTGTCCCAAAAGTTGGGGTTTTCTCAACTGCTTCAGGTATTAGTTGGGTGGCCTCTCTGAAGCCTCAACACACTCTGGCAAGCTGGTCACACACTCCAAGACCTCCACTCCAGACCACAAAACAGATCCAAGAAGGTTAAAGCAAGAGCAATTACCCACCATATTGATCGTCAGATCCCACTACAGTCCACAAGTCAGGAGCTGAAGCTGTAATGTGGCAATCTGGCAAAAGCTGCACTCAGCTCCTCAGTGGCTTCTTGCCCCCAGGGGAAGAAGTGGACACAGTCTCCCAACCAGTCCCAGAGTCTATAGGGTACTGACCTCTCACTTTGTAGTTGGCATCTATATGTTGGCAATTCTGGAAAAGCCTCAACTGCTGCTGTTCTGTGGTCCCTCCAGCCGACTGCTGACCTGGCCACCCTGGGGTAAAACCTTGACTCTTGGGGGCCTGTGCTCAGCTCCCAAAGCGCTGTGCTGGCTGCTGCCTGATGGGCTGCCAGGCTCTCCTCAGCAGGAGGTTAGCTTCTCTGTGTCATTTTTTTTTTTGTGTTCTGGAGCTCCCGTGGTCATCCAGAGACCCCTATTACATAATTTTGAAGTGGTGTTGGCCAGAGCTCTGTGGAAGTGCTGTTTCTACTCTGCTATCTTGACTCTGCCCCCTCACCACTCTGATTTATGCTATTTCTAAAGATACCATTAGAAAGAAATTTACAGGTATTAAACATGAGGGGAAAGTCAATGTCATAGGTGATAGTAAGGATTGTTCATCATTTGGAGAGAAATTGGGAGGCATTGTAGTGATTTTACTCGAAGGAAGACCTTTAGTAAATGACAATGAAATGCCACCAGGAAATAGTCTCCATTTCTGCAGCTCCATCAGTTGGAATAGTGTTAGGTTTTTCTCACATATCATGCCTTCCCAGAAGACATAAATAGAACAATTATTGAAGCAGCCTACCAAGGATTGCTATTTCATCCTGGTAGCAATATGTGGAACTGAAGCAATGCCATCACATACATTTTAGTCAAAACAAATCGCATTATATGCATCCCTTGCAGATCTAAGATGAATATGGTAGTTACTATGAATAGCTTTAGAAAAGTTAATTGAACACCTTAAAGTATGATTCACTGGTCAGACACTAAACTTCATTTGATATTACTTATAGTTGCACTTGATTTCAGTTCCTGAATTTCTTGTGCTTTTTATATCTAAACTTCTTTTAACAGTCCTATTTTGACATGGCAGTGTGTCTTAATCTATGTCTACATCTACATCTATGTCTATTTCTATGTCTATGTCTATGTCTACATCTATGTCATTCTCTATGTCTAGTCATATGCATGTGTAGGTGTACAATGTATATGTGTGAATGTGCATATGCATACATTTCACAGGCATGTGTGTATTCATACATGTGTGCATGTGCATATATGCATGTAAGTATATGTGTGCATATGTATATATGTGTGTATACATATATATATGTATATATATATATATATATATATATATATATATATATACACACACACATATGCCCTTGACTGTGTTTATATTTATATGTGTAGCTAAGCATTGAAAGTGCACTTTTATGGAAAAAGGATTTACCCTTGAAAAAGGAACACCAATTAAAGTGTCATAACTGTCATCAAATTATTGTAGTACCTTGTTCATTCCTGTTATCTATATATCTTCTTTAATGAAGTATTTGTTAATGTCTTTTTATTTTCCATTGAATGTACAGTATAGGAGTAGGAATTAAGCATTTATCATGTGAGTCTTGGATAATTAAAGATATTTTCAATAATATTATAACAAGAATTTCTCTATGAAAAGATCATTAAATGGAACACTTTTTTATAACAAATTTCCCACCCCCACAAAATTGGTAATATTGTAATAAAACTTGTGGGTTATTACAGGGAAAGAAAATACATTTTTTGCATATATTTGGAGTTTGTTTGCTTAGAATAGTCATTCTCTTAATCTTGCCTCTCTTTTACTCCATACCTTTTCTTTTTCTTTTTTCTCTCCTGTTTCCCTGTTGGGTGTGTGTGTGTGTGTGTGTGTGTGTGTGTGTGTGTGTGTGTACACCTATACCTATACCTATGCATATACATGTATATGTACATATACATGCATATTTAATATACATATGTATATGTTTATACATATATACATATACACATAAACACACATACATATGTGTGTATATATATATACACATACATACACACAAACACACACACATATATTTGGATGTGTCTGTATCTGTATATGTGTATATGTATACATTGCATATGTATATATGCATACACATATGTGTGTATATATATGTATATGTGTGAATACATGTACGTATTCTTGCCTCTGTCCATGCTCTTTTGAAGAGCTGCATGTGCAATTACATTAATTACTTCAGATACAATGTGTTATTGTTTCCTTATCTTTAAGAAACTGTATTCTGTTCTAGAGGTGTTAGTTTTACTAGCAGTAACTGTATGCTTTTGTAAAAACCATGAGAAGATAAATTGAATATGAATCTTCGTAGACTAAACAATGACTATAGAACTGGACCTAGTCCTGTATCTGTCCTACCTTTAACTGATTCCCTGAATAATATATGCCAAAGAAACAAGGAAATTTAAACTGTTGTTCCAAACAGGTGGCACAGCCAAAACCAAAAGCAGAACATCCAAGAAGTCAAATTGTTCCAATATTGCCTTGTCTTAAAGAACCTTTGCTTTCTCTGCTGAGTTTCTGGTAAAAGATAAATCTTAGAACAAAAAAAGGCAGTCACTTTTGTACATTTTCATCCAATTTCCCAATTGCTTTTTTAGTGCTATTTCTTACTGAGTTTGAAAATCTTTCAAAAAACAATAATTCTCATAAAATAAGCTAATAAGGCAATGCTATTTACTAGAATTAATATTAACTATGGTTGGGTTTTAGCTGTGGTCAATGAAGAGATCAATGTATTTAGAATCAGAAGATTTTAGTTGAAATTCCAGCTCTAGTCTTGGCTATGCTATATGTATGATCAGGATAAAATTTTTTAACCCCACAGAGTATCAGTTCCTTCACCTATGAAATGAAGAGCTTGGGCTAAAATTATGTTTATAGACATTTTTATATTTAAATCTTATGATTTTGTATGAAGCCTGGCAATTTATCTGTGAATCTTTGACCAAAAGCATTTTTGCCTTCAATATATGTGTACTTGAAAAGGTAAAAAATATTTACAAATAAGAACAATTGATAATAATCTCAGTTTTCTTTTTATAATTGGAAACCCTAGGTATAGTTATCTGAAAGGCCATCATTTTAATCCAGAAATTATCACTTTATTTCTTTTGTTGAGATCATCTTTTGACTTTACCTATGATGATTAAGAGAAGACGAATTACTAAATAGAATGTGTAAGGATTATTTTTCAGTTTCTGGAAGTCATTCAAAAATCATGCTGAATCACTGCTGTTATTGTATAATTTCAGGAAACTGCACTGCATGTCAGAAGGTGTTATAGGGGTAGAAGAGGAGTGATGGACTTGAAAGGTTTCTTCCCATCTGATACATTCCTCCTACTAACCCTCTGAAAGTTATTTTTGGTGGGTGGGGGTGGTGTTCAAAGGTAGTATTATTTAAAAAAATACTTTCCAACCATTTTAAGGAAACTGGTGGGGGAAAAAAAAACGTACATAGCAGCAGCCATATGGCCAATGGGCTTTCAAAAACCATCTGCTTCCTCTGTTGTTTCCTCAGAGTATGAGAGCCCATCTCTCAATTTGTTTTCCAAAGGAAATAATTAAAGATATGGCTAAAAATTTACCATAACAAAAGACTGAAGTGTCTTTTCTTTTTTTTTTAAAAAGAAACTTCACCCCTTAGAGGTAATTATTGTAATTCTCTCCCTTCCCCTCCTTAGAAAAATATCATTCTAGACACTAAAGGGGAGATTGGTTTACATCCCTGTATAGAGGAGTATTTAAGGAAGCCTTTGGAAGTGTTATAGATTATAGTGAAAGGAGATGGTTTTATCATAAGGTTATGAGGCCCAAGGCCCCTTGAATGCAAACAAACACTTGGTCTGCCACTCTTGATCTAAGACAGCCATGTGGAAAAATATAAATTCCACATTTTAACCTCCTTGTATCCTATAATTTTTTGCTTTCTAAACTTTTACTTTCAATGTTGTTATTACATTTTAGCCGGATTTTTGTATACAGCCTTTGAATCTCTCTCTCTCTCTCTCTTTCTCTCTCTCTCTCTCTCTCTCTCTCTCTCTCTCTCTCTCTCATGCACATGAATACATGTGCCATTTTTATTGATTTCTTGGAATTCTAGGGAGTCAAAATACTTCTAGTGAGAAAAAATGTTCACAATTATGTAATAGCTATAATGATAATTATTATTATCTATTCTCTATATTTATATCAATAATGAAAATCTTATTATTATAGATAAGATTCATAGTATTTTTTTTTCAATTTCATCATGGCTGTTCATGAATCATTAGCAAAGCTGTTCACTAGTTTCCATTTGTATGCAAGCCTGATTCCACTTAAAAATTATTGCTACATTTTGATTTTAGATTGTATATTTTTTCCTTGTATTTCTCCATACTCTCTGCCCCAGAGAGTCATGTTGTATGATGAAAAGTGGAAAGAAAGCATGTGAGTAGAAGGAGGAAGAAGAGAAGAAAAGAAGAGGAGGAGGAAGAGGACTACAATGATGATGAAAAATAAACAATATAAACATGTTAAAAATGGCAATTTTGGGGTCAGCTAGATGGCACAGTGAATAGAGTACCAGCCATGGAATTAGGAGGACCTGAATACACACCTGGACCCAGAAACTTAACACGTACTAGCCATGTGACCTTGGGCAAGTTACTTAACACAAGTTTCCCTCCCCTCTCCCCTCCAAAAAAAAGGGGTTTTTTTTGTTTTGTTTTGTTTTAAATGGCATGATACGCCTCTACAATTTCTGCAAAGTTGTTCTATTTGTATTTATTTTAGCAATCTGGAACATTTCTTTTCCTTACAGTCATGAATCACTTCTACTTCTTTAAGGTACAATTTGTTCTTTGTAATTTTCCAGTATTAATTTTTGTTGTTTTATGTATATTTCTTCTCCCCTACTCATTGTTTTAGTCATTTTTTCTACTGTTTTCTTTTCCCTGCTTACTGCATTTTGCATTAGTTCAAGTGTTTCCATGCTTCTCTTTATCCTACACATTTCTAAACAGAAAGTATCACATATCTATATCCAAAAGCATAGAGTATCAGTAGCTCTTCTAAATAACGGTAAATTATATATTTATGTAAGTTAGTGATAGAGCCCATACAAGTGAATTTACCAATTTGTGAGAATTTACTAATTCTCACAAAATCTATAATCCAAACCCTCATTCAAAGATTGTTCACATCATGCAAGCACATAAAAATGTAAATTTTGTGAGAATATTGTAGAGTATTTGATATCCACATGTATTTTTATCAATTGTCAATCTTGGTTATCAAAGCCTCAATTATAATATTTGATACATATTTACTTATTTTTTCATTTCCCTTCTTATGGTAAATCAATGTTATTAATAATAACAGCTCACATTTACATAGAACTTGCTATATACCAGGCATTGTGCAAAGCATTTTACATTTATTATGTCTTTGATGTCATGTACCTACCTGAGGAGGTAGGTACTATGTTATTCCCATCCTCAACAAATTGAGGGGGACAGAGGTTAAATGATTTGCCAAGGGTCACACAGTTGGATAAGGTGTGAGGCTAGATTTGAACTCAGATCTTTTTTGACTCCCAGACTGGTGTTCTATCCACTACATCAGCTACTACTGTCTAAGCCTTTATTCTTTTGTTTGTTTAAGAACTGACTCCTTAGGAATAACATTTCCAGACCTCAAACTATATTAAAAAGCAGTAATCAGCAAATCCATTCAATATTGATTAAATAGTAGAAAAGTAGGTAAATAGAAAAGAATAAACGCTAGTAAATCAGAAATAATGGAACTCAATAACCCAGTATTTGACAAACCCCAAGGTCGTAATTCTCCAATTATATAAGAACTTCTAGAAAGGCTAAAAATTTGTTTAGCATAAATAAGGTTTAGAATATAATAATACTCTATTTTCAACAATGTATTCACAATGATGTGACATCTAAATATTATGTTTATGGTACTATTCATACTGCAAAATGCTTATAAGTGAAGCAGATTGTACACCTTTGTCAACTTTACATAGATTAATCCTTAGTAAAACAAAATTTTGAGGCACTTAAAAATTAAATAACAATTTTCCTTATATAAAATTATAACAAAATCAATGTATCTAATATAAGAAACGAAATGTTCTGCTAGCAAAAAAAAATGACATCAATTTCCTTGAATCAAGAAACATATAGAACACTAACAACAATGTAAGTCAAAAACAAATCCCAATAGATAAATTGTCAAAATATATGATTAAACAATTTTCAAAATAATTACAAACTCCTGATAAACACATAAGAGGATGATCTAGTTGCTAGTACTAAGGAAATGCAAATAAAAACAATGTGAACATTTTACCCAGTGCACGGAATATTGGCAAAGATGACAAAAGGAAAATAGCCTATTTTGGGAACATTGTAGAAAGAAATGCATCCTAATAAACTTTGGTGATGCAGCTTTGGATGTGTATAACCATTTTGGAGAGCAATCTGGATTTAAGCAAATTAAGTGGCTAAAGTGGACATATGTTTGGGCCTGGAGATCCTATGATTAACAATGTATGCCCAGGAGGTCATTGACAAAAAGGCAGGATGCCATGTACTCCAAAATATTTTTTGTAATAAAGGTGTGTGTGCTTGTATGCATGTGTTTCTATATGTTAACAAAGAACTAGAAAAAAGGTTGATGCCTATTCATTATGCAGTGGTTAAACAAATTGTAGTAAATTAATTTAATGGAATATTGTTCTGCTATAAGAAATCATATTTTGATAAATACGAAAAAATGGAAAGACTCACATAAACTGATGTAAAGTGACATAAGAAGAACTTAATATATGTGGTCACGCACAATTATTACAATAATAATTAGAACTTATATTCATGTGTGTGTGTATATATATATATATATATATACATATATATATGTACGTGTGTGTGTATGTGTGTGTATGTGCATGGAGAAAGAGAGAGGGAGGGAGGGAGGGAGAGAGAGAGAGAGAGAGAGAGAGAGAGAGAGAGAGAGAGAGAGAGGCAGCCTATATAACACATATACACTGTTACTCCAACAGTATACATGGAAATAGCAACAAGCACAGAATAATAGGAATTGAATATTGAAAAATTATAAGGAATAAGCTTGGACTAAAAGAAGAGATGTGAGAGAACATCTCTTCTATAACAAATAATTTAAAGTTCCAAGGTAATGAACCATTGCATATATTATTAGGTTTGTTCAATGTATAATTGGTTTTGCTGAACTTGTCCTTCTTCCTCCTAAATAAAATTCTGTCTCTGTTTCTATCTCTGTCTGTCTCTCTGTATCTTTCTCTCTGTCTGTCTCTGTCTCTCTCTTTCTCTCTCTCTCTTGATGCTAGGTAAAAAAAAAAGTGAAAGAATAGCATTGAAATTGCAGGTCACATAAAAATTAAAAAATATCAAGAAAAGTGCTTTGAAATAATAGAAATCCCCTGGTTATGAAATGTATAATTCACATCTCTTTTATTTTCATATAAATAAATGTTATTTAATATTGTCCCATATATATTTTGATTTTATTTAGTGTCCTAAATGATGTTTGATGTTTTAAACAGTTTCTGCCAGAAAGCTTTCAAGTTTTTCTGATAATTCTTACAAAATATGAAGTTCTTTCCTAAGCACTGTTCCTACTGCTGCTTTTATTCACTTTATGCATAGTAAATTGTGTTGTAGTTTATCAATTTTCATTTTCCATACTTATTTTGTTACATTTCTTGCATACAAGGGAATGTTGGAATTTATTATTTATTTTGCCATTTTCTTTAGTTTCATTTGATTTATTCATATAATCACAATATATTCAAATTGTTAGGTTTGAGATTTTCTTCCTTTATTTGTTTAAAATTTATTTTTAGTAATGTTTTGATTGAATGCATGCCATATAATATCCATAGAACTCCCTTAACAAGTTCAGTATCCATGATTGGCTCAGCACTCAAAGTGTGTGCTGCTGTGGGACAAAACTGCAAATCCTGGGTGGTGTATTGGGTCTCCCTCTTCTCCATGGCAGTGGCAAGTGATGGAACATTTTTATTTATTCAGGAGAAATGGCTTCTTCATCTTCTCTTTCTCCTCCTCCTCCTTTTTCTTCTTCTTCTTCATCTTGTTCTTCTTCTCCTCCTTCTCCTCCTCCTCTCTCTGTCTCTGTCTCTGTCTGTCTCTGTGTCTCTGTCTCTGTCTCTGTGTCTCTGTCTCTGTCTCTCTCTGTCTCTCTCTCTCTGTCTCTCTCTCTCTGTCTCTCTCTCTCTCTCTCTCTCTGTCTCTCTCTCTCTCTCTCTCTCTCTCTCTCTCTCTCTCTCTCTCTCTCTCTCTCTCTCACTTCTTAGATGTTTGCTGACAGAAGAATGATTCCAATCCCTGCTCATGCTTACCAGGAAGCCGGAACCCATAGGGGTTATTTTAGGAACTAAGCTGTGATTAAGATGAAATATTGATAATGAAGTCTCACAAAATGTTTCATGTTTTGATGTTTTAAGTCTTATCCTCCTGGGAAAGCATAACACAACTTCTGGTACTCCTGCTTTATAAATCTTGGTCACTATGTACTTATAAGGTTCATATTAGCCTAATAACTTATGTGCTATAAATTTTAAAAAATATTTTGTGAAAAGGATATACATAGCTAAATTATGTCCTATATTTTATTCATAACCAAAATTGCGTTCTTTAGGAAGAGTTTCTTAGAAGAGGGCAGATGTGACATGAAGGTGAAATATCAATTCAAGAATCCCACAAAGTACTTTAAGTTTTAACATTTTAAGTATCAATCCCAAGGAGAACATTTAAATGTTTATTATATTTAATTCTTTTCAGCAGAGACTTATGGGTCTTTTTAAATCATTCATTTTGTAGGACTTGAATAAATAAATGTTCTATACCTAATCTGATATAGAGCTGGGGTTAAAAATGAGAATCACCTAGTCAACAAAACTGAGTATTTTGTTTCAGGGGAAAATATGGTCATTTCAGTGGAATAGAGGACTTTCAAGCATTCTTGATGAAAAACAGAGTTGAATAGAAAATTTAACATTCAGACACAAGAGATGTTTGATAAGGTAATCAGGGAAAAGAAATTAAAAGAAACTTATCAAAGTTGAACTATTTACATTCCTACATGGAAAAACAATAACTGTGACAGATAAAACCTTTCTCAGTATGAAAATAATGGAAGAAGGTTATATTGGCATATGAATCCATATGTGAATGTGTGTATACATGTTTACAGGTATACATGGATACAGGGCACATGTTCAATTTGGTGGGAAGGGATGATACAAAAGGGGTGAAGTTATAAAGCGAGAGGAAAGTAGCGAGAGGGGATGGGGAGAGACGGGGTAGGTTAAACTATCTCATGTAGAAGAAGCAAGGGGAAGTAGTTGCAGGGGGATGGGGAAGAACAGGAAAGCAAATAGGCAAAATGACATTCTCATTGAATTTGGTTCAGGGAGAGAATGACATATATACTAAATGAGATATCTCACATTGCTCGACAGTAGGGGGAAGGGGCTTGAGAGGGGGAATGATGGAGGGGAGAGCATTCTGGGGGGACGGCATATTGGAAGTACCCACTATCAAAGAGGGACAGCATCAAAGTAGGAAATGGACCAGGTGGGGCTTGGGATGTGTGGGAGGGAATTATAATCAGCCTTTTACCATATATCTACTATGGTAATGTTCTACATAGCTATACATGTACAACACATACTGAATTACTTGTCTTCACAGAGAGAATGGGTGACAAGGTAGGAAGGGAATGGATCTGAATTTTGAAGTTTTAATATTAATATTTCAAATATAAATAAATACTATTATTAATACTATTTTGCATGTAATTGGGAGATAAGATGTTCAGTTATTGGGACACAGAGATTCACCTCGCCCTGTTGGTAGAGTCTAAGAGGGTATGGGAGAAGATATGGGAGAGAACAGATTTGATGAGGGGACTGCTATTCTGGGGTTGTGGGTAGGAAAAAATAGGAAAAAATGTAACTCAAAATCTGGTGGAAATGAATGATGTAAACCAGAAGTTAATAAAGCATTTGTTTAATAATAAAAAAGGAAACACCTAGGGATATTTTAGCAAGGTTCCAGAATTCCCAGATCAAGGAGAAAATACTACAAGCCACTAGGAAGAAACAATTTCATTATTGTGGAAACACAATCAGAATAGCACAGTACCTGGCAGCTTCTACACTGAGGTATTGAAGGGCATGGAATACGATGTTCTAGAGTTCAAAAGACCTGGGATTAAAACCAAGAATCACCTACCCAGCAAAACTCAGTATTTCGTTTCAGGGGAAAATATGGTCATTCAGTGGAATAGAGGCCTTTCAAGCATTCTTGATGAAAAAACGAGGGTTGAATAGAAAATTTGACATTCAGACACAAGAAGCAAGAGATGCTTGAGAAGGTTATCAGGGAAAAGTAATCAAAGGAACTTATCAAAGTTGAACTATTTACGTTCCTACATGGAAAAACAATGACTGTGACTGATGAAACCTTTATCATTATGAAAATAATTGAAGAAGGGTATGTGAACATATGAATACATGTGTGAATGTGTGTATTATTGTTTACAGGTATGCATGGATAGAGAGCACAAGTTGAATTTGGTGTGAAGGGATGATACTTATGGGGTGAAGTTAAGAGGTGAGAGAGGAAAGTGGCAAGAGGAGATGGGGAGAGACAGGTTAGGGTTAACTATCTCATGTAGAAGAAGCAAGAAGAAGTGGTTGCCAGGGTGGGGAAAAGTAGAAAGGGAAAAAGGCAAAACCATATTCTCATTGAATTTGGCTCAGGGAGAGAATGACATACATACTAAACGGGATATCTCACCTTGCAGGAGAGGAGGGGGAATGGGGATGAGAGGGCGGGATGATGCAAGGGAGGGCATTCTGGGGGCAGGGGAGTTTGGAAGTACCCACTGTTGAGGAAGGACATGTCAAAGTAGGGAATGGACCAGGTGGGTGTGGGATGGGGGTGAGGGAAATATAAGCAGTCTTTTACAATATATCTACCATGGTAATGTTTTGCATAGGTATACATGTACAACATATACTGAAATGCTTATCTTCCCATAGGGAGGGGGTAACAAGTGAGGAAGGTAATGGATCTGAAATTCTAAGTTTTAAAGTTAAATGTTTCAAATATATATAAATACTATTGTTAATACTGTTTTGCTTGTATTTGGGAGAGAAGATATGCAGGCATTGGGGCACAGAGATTCACCTTGCCTTAATGGTGAAGTCTAAGGGGGTATGGGAGAAGATATGGGAGAGAGCAGGTTGGATGAGAAGATATCTTGTGGGACTGCTATTCTGGGGTTGTGGGAAGGGGAATAATGGTGAAAATCTGTTACTCAAATTAAGGCAGAAATGGATGATATAAACCAGAAGTTAATAAAGCATGTGTTAAAAAAAATGATCCTTAACTAATATAGAACTGATCTAAAATAAGCTTAAATTATGTAACTCCAAGGTTCTGTGAAAAGAATGTAAAGAGAGATTGTGGCAAGTGAACTAAACTTTTTTTTTTTGCCTTTTGGAGGGCAATTGTGGTTAAGTAACTTGCCCAAGGTCACACGGCTAGGTTTTTGTTTGTGTATGCGTTGTCTGAAGTCGGATCCGAACTCAGTGTCCTTCTGACTCCATGGCCAACGCTCTAATCACTGTGCCACCAGCCACCCTCGCGAACTAAATTTTTAGTAATCCCTTTAAACTCATTCTACCACATAGAAGATTTCCCAGAATATAAGTAGAGTGGAAGTACTTGCTATATTCCAAACCCTCTGCCTCATCACCAACTTTTCTCTTAGGCTCATGCAGGTCTTCATCAATCCAGTAATTTTCGAGGGCTTTTCCATTCCTCTAAAATCCTCACAATGGGACTAGGAAAAAATTATGTCCCCTGAATCTGCTCTTCACCTAGTCTCTCCACTTTATTTAGTTGAATCACCTCAAAATGTTCCTTGCAGGTTATTCAGCTTTGTAGTCTGTCAAGGACAATGATGAGAGGAAAAATTAATTTCACTCTTTTTCTTCAGTGCTACAAAAGCAACCTTCTTTATTAGATTTCAGAAAGCATTTGAAAAAATGTATTGCATGACATTGGTGATAATAAATGTGACTGCTTATTAAAATAACAGGCATTATAGTGTACTAGTGTTCTCCTTAGCATCAAGAAGACAAAATAAGTCTTGATTTGACGTTTTCATTTTATCTTATTTTCACCAATTCATGAGTACTTATTTTCTCAGGACAGCTAGGATAGAATGCTGGAAGTCGACTCAGGAAGACTCAAATACTTACTAGTTATATCTCCCTGGGCATGTCATTTAGCCCTGTTTGCCTCAGTTGAAAAGGAAGTGGCAAATCATTCAAGTATATTTGCCAAGAAAACTCCAAATGGGGTCATGAAGTATTAGACTGAAATGACTGAAGAACAAAAAAAAAATTTTTCTTCTCATCTCCTTCCACACACAATGGAGAAGAAGGAAGAGGAGGAAAAGGAGGAGGAAGAAAAGGAGGAGGAGGAAGAGAAGGAGGAGAAGGAGAAGTAGAGGAAGACGAAGAAGAAGAAGGAGAAGAGGAAGAAGAAGAAGAAGAAGAAGAAGAAGAAGAAGAAGAAGAAGAAGAAGAAGAAGAAGAAGAAGAAGAAGAAGAAGAAGAAGAAGAAGGAGGAGGAGGAGGAGGAGGAGGAGGAGGAGGAGGAGGAGGACAAAGAGGAGGAGGAGGAGGAGGAGGAGGAGGAGGACAACTTTCGTAACAGATATGCCTAGGCAAACTAAAGAAATTCCATATAGCTATGTGCAGCATGCCTCATTCTTCAATTTGAGTTCATTAGCCCTCTGTCTGGAGGTGGGTAACATGTTGCACCAAAGTTCCTCTGGAATCCTGGATGATCACTGTGGTGATCAGAGTGACTAAATCTTGCAGATTTGTTTGTCTATTATTTTTTTCTTTTTTTTTTCCAAGTGCTTTATTAACTGCTGGTTTACATCATTCATTTTTGCCAGATTTTTAGTTACACTTTTTTCCACATTTTTCCCTTCCCCTCACCCCAGAATAGCAGTCCCACAGGATATCCATTCATCTCATCTACTCTCTCTCGTATCATCTCCCATACACCCTATAACTTTTTCAGTAAGGCAAGGTGAATCTCTGTGCCCCAACGCATGAATGTCTTATTTGCCAATTATATGTTAAATAGTGTTAATAATAATGTTTATATATTTTTAAATATTTGATTTTAAAATTTTGAATTCCAGATTCATTCCCTTCCTCCCTTGTCACACACCCTTACTGGAAAGATAAGCAGTTCAGTTCGTGTTGTGCATGTGTAGCTAGGCAAAACATTACCATAGTAGATATATTGTAAAAGACTGACTGTATTTCCCTTCCTCCTATCCCACATCCCACTTGGTCTATTCCCTACTTTGATCTTGTTCCTTTTCAAAAGTGGGTGCTTCCAACTTCCCTCCCAACCTTCCCTCCTGCCTTCCCTTACATCATCCCCCCTCTCAACCCCTTTCCCCATACTCTCCTGTAGGGTGAGATATCCTATTTAGTATGGGTGTCATTCTATCCATGATACAAATTCAATGAGAATAAGATTTTTCCATTTTGCTTTCCTCTTTTTCCCCTCCCTCATAACCATTTCCCCTTGCCTCTTCTATATGAGATTGTTTAACCCATTCTGTGTCTCCACATCTCCTCTCATTATATTCCTCTCTAAACTCTTAATTTTACCTTTTAAATATCACTCTTTCCTATTAAATTCGACATGTGCCCTCTATCTATGTATACCTGTAAACATATACACACATTCACATATATATATATATATATATATTGATATGCCCATATACCCTTCTTAAATTATTTTCATACTGGGAAAAATTTCATCAGTTATACTTATCATTTTTCCATGTAGGAATATAAATAGTTCCACTTTGACAAGTTCCTTATGGTTTCTTTTCCCTGCTTACCTTCTCAAACATCTCTTGCTTCTTCTGCATGAATGTCAAATTTTCTATTCAACTCTGAATTTTTCCTCGAGAATGCTTGAAAGTCCTCTATTCCACTGAATGACCATATTTTCCCCTGAAACAAAATACTCAGTTTTCCTGGGTAAGTGACCCTTGAGTTCATTCCCAGCTCTTTTGATCTCTGGAATATCATATTCCATGCCCTTCAATTACTCAGTGTAGAAGCTGCCAGATCCTGCACTATCTTGATTGCATTTCCACAATATTCAAATTGTTATTTCCTGGTTGCTTGTAATATGTTTCACCTTGATCTGGGAATTCTGGAACCTGGCTCTAATAATCCTAGGAATTTTCTTTTTGGGGATCTTTTTCAGGAGGTGATGGGTGGATTCTTTCAACCTCTATTTCACCCTCTGGTTCCAAAACAACAAGGCAATTTCCCTTGATAATTTGTTGAAGGATGATTTCTAGGTTATTTCTTTGATCATGATTTTCAGGCACTCCAATAATTTTTAAATTATCTCTCCTGGATCTATTTTTCAAGTCAGTGGTTTTTCCCATGAGATGTTTTACATTGCCTTCTATTTTTTCATTTATTTGGATCTGCTAAACAGGATCTTGATTTCTTTTATTTATTTATTTATTTATTTTATTTTTTTTTAAAGCATTTGGGGTTAAGTAACTTGCTCAAGGTTACACGGCTAGTCATTATTTATGTGTGGGTGCTCATTTTCTAAGGCCGGATTTGATCTCGGGTCATCCCAACTCCGAAGCTGGAGCTCTTACTCACTGCGCCACCTAGCCGCCCCTTTAGTGCAATTGGGGTTAAGTAACTTGCCCAAGGTTACACGGCTAGGTTTTTGTTGTTGTTGTTGTTGTTTGTGTGGATTAAGTGTCTGAGACCAGCTCCGAACTCCAGGGCTGGCGCTCTATTCACTACGCCACCTAGCCACCCCCAGGATCTTGATTTCTAATAAAGTAATTAGCTTCCATTTGCTCCAGTCTAATTCTGAAGGAATGAATCTCCTCAGTGAGCTTTTGAGATTCTTTTTCCATCTGGCAAATTCGGCTTTTTAAGGCATTCTTCTCCTCATTGCCTTTTTGAGCCTCTTTTGCCATTTACGTTAATCTTTTTTTAAGGTGTTATTTTCCTCAGTCAGGCTGTTGACTCTCATTTCATACTTTTCTTGCATCTTTCTCATTTCTCATGCCAATTATTCCTCCACTTCTCTTATCTGTTTCTTAAGGTCCTCTATGACCTATAACCAGCTTGTATTTTCATTTGGAGTTTTTGGTGCAGGAGTGACAGCCCAGTCCTCCTCCTCTTCCACACTTTGATCCTCTTTCCCCCCAAAATAGGAGTCTAATGTTGAATTTTTCTGTTCATTTCCTTTCATTTGCCTAGGCATGTTGCCACTTAATTACTTGCCTTTTGGGCTTGTTGCCACAGTAGGACTCTGCTGCCAGCCAGGGGTGCTTCTTTCCCAAACACTGGGCTTTTCTGAGTTGCCTGTGGCATTATTTGGGTGCCCTCTCTGATGCTTCCACACACTCTGGCAAGCTTGTCACACCACAAGAACTCCACGCCAGACTGCAACCAAGATCCAGGAAAGTTAAAGCAAGAGTGATTACTGCCAAGACTGACCACCTCCTCCCCCTACAGTCTGAAGGCCAGCAAGGGAAGTTGCCACATATGTCTATGGCATCTCAGTGGCTTCTCACCCACAGGGAAAGAGGCCTACATGCTCTCCCCACTAACGAGTCCTAAAGTCCATGCTGAAATAAACTCTAATGTTGTCCAAAGCATCTATGTGTTGGTAATTCTGGAAATGCCATAGTAGCTGACGTTCTGGAGTAATTCCAACCTTTGCCTTCTATTCTTTCATTTTGTTTCGATCTATTTAACAGCATCTTGATTTCTCATGAAGTCACTAGCTTCCATCTGCTCAAGCCTAACTCTGAAGGAATGAATCTCGTCAGTGAGCTTTTGAGATTCTTTTTCCATCTGGCAAATTTGGCTTTTTAAAGCATTCTTTTCCTCATTGCCCTTTTAAGCCTCCTTTGACATTTGAGTTAGTCTGTTTTTTAAGGTGTTATTTTCCTCAGTCAGGCTGTTGACTCACATTTCATACTTTTCCTCCATCCTTCTCATTGCTCTTCCCAATTTTTCCTCCACTTCTCTTATTTGGTTTTTAAAATCCTTCTTAAGGTCCTCTATATCCTGTAACCAGATCATATTTTCATTTGGGGCTTTTCATGCAGGAGTTTTGACCTCACAGTCCTCCTCCTGTTCCATGCTTTGATCCTCTTTGCCCCCTAAATAGGAATCTGATGTTGCATTTTTCTGTTTATTTTGTTTGCTTTACCCAGGCATGTTGCCACTTAATTAATTGATTTTTGTGCTTGTTACCACATTAAGACTCTGCCACCAGAAAGAGGAGCTTCCATCCAAAACATTGGGTTCTTCACAACTTCTGGAGTTGTTAGTTGGGTGGCCTCTGTGAAGCCTCCACACACTCTGCCAAGCTGGATACCCAACCCAGACCTCCGCCCCCCCACCCCCGACAAAATCCAGATTCAGGGAGGTTAAAGCAAGAGGAATTAATCCCCAGACTGATTGCTGGATCCCCCTACAGTTCACAGACCAGGAGCTGAAACTGCCACTGAAACTGCAAAATGGCTTCTTTGCCAAGGCTCCTTAGCTGCTTCTTGCCCCCAGGGGAGGAAGCCGATGTGTTCCCCAAATACTGGTCTCAAAGTCCATAGAGCACTAACCTTTCATTTTGTCTGAGGCATATCTGTGTTGATAATTCTGGAATCGCCGCAGCTGCTGGTGTTCTGGGGTCCCTCCAGGCAGCTGCTTGCCCTGGCCACCCTGGAGCTAAAACCACAGCTTACTTGGGCCTGGGCTCAGCTCCCGGAGCACTGCGCTTTCAGTTCCCAGCATGCTGTGCTGTCTGCTCTCAGAGTGCTTCGCTGGCCGCTCCCTGCAGGGCTGCTGGGCTGTCCTCAGCAGGAAGTTAGATTCTCTGTGTTGTTCTGTGGGTGCTGGACATCCAAAAGTTGTTCAGAGTCCACTTTTTACATAGTTTTGGAAGTGGTGTCACCTTTCAAGTGCTGTTTCTACTCTGCCATCTTGGCTCAACCCCATTCCATCAGAGTTCTTTCTAGTTCTTTCTCTGGATGTAGGGATTTCTCTCCATCATGAGTCTTTTGGGATTGACTTATATCACTTCATTGCTGAGAAGAGTCCAGTCTGTCATAGTTGGTCATCACACATATTTTGTGGCTGTGATTGTATATAAATTTCTCATGTTTCTACTCTTATCACTCAGTTTCAACTCGTATAAGTCTCTCCAGGTATATATATGAAGTCTATATGCTCCACATTTCTTATAGAACAATAGTATTCCATTGCATGCATATAACACAACTTGTTTAACCATTCCCCAATTGATGGTTACCCTTTTAATTTCCAATTTTTGCAACCATGAATAGAGCTGCTATAAATATTTTTGTACATATGGGTCTTCCTCCCACTTCTAGGATCATAACCTTAGAAGTGGTATTGCTGGGACAAAGGGTATGACATTATTTATAGCCCTTTTGGCATAATTCCACATTGCCCTCCAGAATGGTTGGATCAGTTCACAACTCCACCAGCAATGCATTAGTGTTCCAAATTGCCCACATACTCTCCAGCATTTGTCATTTTCCTGTTTTCTCATCTTAGCCAATCTGACTGGTGAGATGTGGTACCTCAAAATTGCTTTGATTTGCATTTCTCTAATCAATCGTGATTTAGAGCATTTCTTCATATGCTTATAACTATCTTTAATTTCTTTCTCTGAAAATTGCCTGTTCATATTCTTTGACAACTTATCAGTTGGGGAATGACTTGTATTCTTATAGATTTGAATCGATTCTCTGTATATTTTAGAAATGAGTCCTTTATCAGAGATATAGGTTGTAAAAATTATTTCCCAATTTTCAACCTCCCTCTTGATTTTGGTTACATTGGCTTTGTTTATACAGAAGCTTTTCAATTTAATGTAATCAACATCATCCATTTTGTATTTTATAATGCTCTCTAATACTTGTTGGTCATAAAGTTTTTCTCTCTCCACAAATCTGACAGGTAAACTATTCCTTGCTTTCCCAGATTGCTTACAGTATCATACTTTTTACCTAGATCATGCACCCATTTAGAATTGATTTTGGTATATGGTGTTAGATAATGGTCTATACCCAGTTTTTGCCATAATATACTCCAGTTTTCCCAGCAGATTCTGTCAAACAGTGCATTCTTATCCCAAAAACTGGGATCTTTGTGTTTATCAAATAATAGATTACTGTACTCATTAACTGCTGGATCTTGTGCACACCATCTATTCCATTGATTCACTACTCTACTCCTCAGCTAATACCAAGCAGTTTTGATGACTGCTATTGTATAATACAGATTAAATTCTGGTATAATTAGTCCACCTTCCTTAGCATTTCTTATCATTAATTCCCTTGATATTCTAGACCATTTGTTCTTCCAAACAATATTTGTTACTATTTTGTATGAAGTAGTTTTTTTTTTTAGATTTCAACATTTTTATTATAAATAATGAAAGAAAATATGTCCTTTGTATAAGGAATACAGTGTTTTCCTTTCATAGCAAAGTACCATAAAAACCTTATGTTTTCTTTTGCAGACTAATTATTTTTCCTTTATAAAAATGGCTTGGGTCTGAATTATGACCTCCAAGTCTAGTCAGAATCTGCCCAGTCCAGTTTGATGTCCAATCACCTTGCATTTGGAAAGCAGCCTTTAATCTAGCGTCTCCATGTACTGCATATGACATAGTCCCTCCTTAGAGGAGGGTCACTGGGTTTATATCACAGCAGATAAGTAAATTGATATTTACTATTTGCCATGACTATGTATATACCATGAAGTAAAATACATTATGGCACAAGTCTATTTTTGCCTCTCTCTAAACTTTATTTCCTTCAAGTAGCCATAAAACCAGCTTCCACAGGTGCTTACTTGCCATTTCCATCAGTCTTAGAGACTCTATCCATTTCAGCTTACTTGCTCTGTATTGTTCCAGTTCCCAGACAAGACAAAAATACCACACACACTGAAATTCCTTCCTTACACATACTCTAGACTTCTAGCTGACCCCAGCATTTGAGACTTGTGAATGGTAATGTTTTATTCAAACAGATTTAAGATTCATTCACTAACAACAACAAAGAAAGACCCGTTCTTTACCATCTTCCTCGTCCTTCTAGTTCAGTTAAATGAATGCAGTACAACTGAACTGGCAGAATATTCTTATATCCCCACTACCTTCTTTCTCCTTTCCCATTTATCTTCCTAGAACAATATGCCATGTTTGTCATGGGGACATTTGGGTTCCTTCCACCAAACAGACTGTACTATACACCTTAGATCTCATTAAAAATACATTAAACTATTGATGCTTAAATTAGCCTTTTCAGTATGGATTGTAAATAAAATTCTAGCCCAGAGGGAGGAGATGGCAGGAAGAGAAAAAAACACTACACATAGGAAAAAAAAAGAACTAAGGTGTTAACCTTGCTACAAAATTGTTGATATCAATGAACCTTTAAGGCAAGTAGTTCTTTCTCTATGATATAAGAGGGAATTTTTATTTGGATATATTTGTGCTTTGGGATTCTACCGTACTGCACTTGTTCACTGTAGTTGTTTCTACGCTTTGCCACTTTAACACCGTATTTTAGTTTTGACTTGCAATCCAACCGCCTCCGATTAAGCACCTCACGGTATGCTGAGGAGCACTAGTGAGCTTGTGTTTAAAGGCACTTGGTGATACATGTAAACTGCGATTGCTTTTGCTCAATTGCTTTCCTTTAGTGCTTTGGCGTTTCTGACAAATAAACTCAACGTTTGACAATTGGATGGATGTGAATTTTTGGTGCAAGGTGTATATGTCTGTGAATACCAGCTGCTAATACTCTCCACTGGGTGTAATAGTAAGTTAGAAAAGTATGGTGATGATGTTGGTTTTTTTTTTATCTCTTGTTCCTAGTCAAAGTTGTGTGACTACCTTTTACATAAAGTGACAAAGGAATATGGTTGGTCAAGGCAATGGCTTTCAGTGTTTCTGCTTTGAAAATAACAGAGGATCTACAGATCATCACTCTCTACCAAGCCTGAATTCAAAGTCACATGAGACGGGTTGGCTTCAGGCTGAAACTCTGCTTTGATGTGTAGTCCTTGGTCTGAAAGTGCTGCATAGCGACTGGCTGCGGGCCGTACTTTTTTTGGTTTGGCGCTCTAGGGCTGCTGATTGCACTGGGTATAAATATCCAGTCTGGTCGTGCATGACATGGTCCCAGCTTCATTCTTTGCCGACACAGTATACCATCAAGCATCCTCTTTTGTATCTCCTTGAATGAGCAGGCAGATGTAGCCATGATTATCCTGGCGCGTGCTCATGCAGTCAGTGCTGTAAGTGAGTGACTCGTTTTCTTTCTTCCAGAATATCTGAGGTGGAGGAACTTCAGCAACACGGCATTCCAGTCGCACTGGGTAGCCATCAGCAACTCCTGTGTTCTGTAGCTACTCGAGAAATGCAGGGGGCATTTCTTGAGTGAGTTGTACTGGAAGGCTGATGGTACAGGCTGTCAACGAGAGAGGCCGCAGTCCTCGTTCTCCCTCAGGCCAGTCTCATGTCAGAAGACCCCGATCTAGATCACGTGACAGTGGAGAAGAAAATGAACAAATTCAAGAACGATTTTTCAGACCTCACTTCTTGCAGGTGCCTGGTGACCTAACTGTTCAAGAAGGAAAAATCTGCCAAATGGGTTGCAAGGTCAGTGGATTACAAACATCAGATCTAAGTTGGCAGCTGGATGGAAAGCCAATTCACCCTGACAATCCTCACAAGATGTTGGTGCCTGAGAATGATCATCTAATCTATCACATCCAGAGATGCTGGCATCTGCACGTGTGTAGCCACCAACTGATCTGGGCAGAACTCATTCTGCCTGGAACTTATTGTTGTCGCTACGGAAGCACACCATGCCCCTGAAGCAGTTTTTTTTTAGTAAATTGATTGGTATAGCACAAAATATATAATTCAGTTTGGGTAAAATTGTCATTTTTATTTTATTAGCTGAACCCAGCCATTAGCAATTGATATTTTTCCAATTAGTTAGGTCTGACTTTATTTGTGTGCAAAGGTTTTGTAGTTGTGATCTTATAGGTACTTGGTTTCTTTTGGCAGGTAGATTCCAAAGTATTTTATAATGTTTACGGTAACATTAAATGGTATTTCTCTTTTTATCTCTTGCTGGTGAATTTCGTTAGAGATATACAGGAATGCCGAGGATTTTTGTGGGTTTATTTTATATCCTGCAACTTTGCCAAATCTATTTATTGTCTCAAGTAGCTTTTTACTTGATTCTCTAGAATTCTTTAAGTAGATCATCACATAATCTGCAAAGAGTAATAGCTTGGTTTCTTCTTTGCCTAATTCGTCTCCATTGATTTCTTTTTCTTCTCTAATTGCTACTGCTAACATTTCCAGTTCCATATTGAATAAGAGGGGTGATAGTGGACACCCTTGTTTCACTCCTGATATTATTGTAAATGCTTCTAGTTTAGCGACATTTTATATAATACTTGCTGATTGTTTTAGGTAGATGCTATCTACTATTATAAGGAAGGCTCCATTTATTCCTTTACTTTCATTTGTTTTTAATAGGAATGGATGCTGTATTTTGTCAAGAGCCTTTTCTGCACCTATTGAGATAATCATATGGTTTCTGCTAGTTTTATTGTTGATATGATCAATTATTCTAATGGTTTTCCTAATATTAAACCATCCTTGAATTCCTGAAATAAATCCCACCTGATCAAAGTATATTATTTTTGTGATAATTTGTTGTAGTCTTTTAGCTAATATTTTATTTATTTAAATTTTTTGCATCTATATTCATGAGGGAAATTGTTCTATAATTTTCTTTCTCTGCTTTATCTCTTACTGATTTAGGTATCAGTATCATAATTGTGTCATAGAAAGAATTTGGTAGGACTCCTTATTCACTTATTTTCCAAAATAGTTTGTAGAGTATTGGAATCAATTGTTCTTTAAATGTTTGATAGAATTCACTAGTAAACCCATCTGGCCCTGGAGATTTTATCCTAGGGAGTTCACTGATGTCTTGTTTGATTTGTTTTTCTGAGATGGGGTTATTTAAGTAATTTAGTTTCTCTTCAGTTAATCTGGTCAACTTGTATTTTTGTAAATATTCCTCCATTTCACTAAGATTGTCAAACTCTTGTGAACAGAATTGGGAAAATTATTCCAAATTATTGTTTTGATTTCCTCTTCATTGGAGGTATATTTACTCTTTTTATTTTGGGTACTCATAATTTGGTTTTCTTTTTTATAATATTGATATCATACTCATATAAAACTTCTGCTAAGAACTGCCTTTTATGCATCTCACAAATTTTGGTATGTTGTCTCATTATTATCATTCTCTTGAATGCAATTACTGATTGTTTCTATAATTTCTTGTTTGATCCACTCATTATTTAGGATTAAATTGTTTATTTTCCAATTAGTTTTTAGTCTAACTTACCATGGCCCTTTATTGCATATAATTTTTATTGCATCATAACGTGAGAAAGATGTATTTAATATTTCTGCCTTTCTGCAGAGAATTGTGAGGTTTTTATGCCCTAGTACATGGTCTATTTTTGAGTATATAACATGCACCACTGAAAAGAAAGTAAATTCTTTTTTATTCCCATTCAGTTTTCTCCAGAGATCCATCATATCTAGTCTTTATAAGATTCTATTCCCCTCCTTAACTTCTTTCTTGTTTATTTTGAGGTTAGATTTATCAAGTTCAGAGACAGGGAGATTAGGGGTCCCCACTAATATAGTTTTGCTATCTATTTCTTCCTCTAATCCCTTTAACTTCAACTCTAGGAATGTTGACACTATACCACTTGGTGCATATATTTTAAGTAATGATATTGCTTCATTCTCAATGGTGGCTTTTAGCAGGATATTGTTTCCTTCCTTATCTCAAAGCTTTTGCTTTATCTGAGATAAGAATTGCTACCCCTGTTTTGTTTACTTTAGCTGAGGCATAATAAATTCTACTCCAGCCTTTTACCTTTACCCTGTAGGTATACCTTTGTTTCAATTGTGTTTCTTGTAGACAGCCTATTGTTAGGATTTTGGTTTTTAATCCATTTGGCTATCTGCCTCTGTTTTATGGGAGAGTTCATCCCATTCACATTCACAGTAAAGATGACATCTTTACTGACAACTCTTCACCTCCATCCAATTCCCTCCCCTGATTATGTTTTTGTTTCTTCCTTCTCCCTTTTCCTTCTTGAGGATTTCCCTTTTAACCACCCCCTCCCTCACTGTTCCCACTCTGTGACCCCCCTTCTTTACCTACCCTCTCCCCTTACTATTTTCCTCCCCTCTAATCCTCTACTTTACTACCCTCCATTTTTATCCCCTCTTATCCTCCTACTGCCTATAGGACACAATACATTTTTATACTTATCAGAGTATGTTACTTCCCCTTTGAGACCACACCAATGATAGTAAATTTTAAACAATGCTCCTCTCCCTTCCTCCTTTTCCTCTATTTAACCATATTTCCTCTATTTATTTGTCTATTCACGTTAGAATCTTAAACTTAATTGATTATGTTGATCCCTCTTTGAACCAGAAACAGTGAGGGTAATATTTAAATGATGTTCCTCTCCCTCTTTCTTTCCCCTCTTCTATAGTATGTTTTATGCCTCTTCAAATGGCATACTTTACCTTTTCCTGTCTCATCCTTTCCTTTTATCCCATTACAGTCTCTTGGATCCCCTTAATAAGAGTTTTTTTTTTATCTTCACGTTAGTTCATTCATACCTACCTTCATGTTACTTAATTCATACCTCTTTCTATGTATAACCCTTTAAAAGGTCATGATAACCATATAAATTTCAATACTGACAGTTATCAGCTTCTTATATAGGGAAGTGAACATTTTGCTCTTGTTGCATCCCAAGTTATGTGCATGAGTGCGTGTGTGTGAGTATATGCATGTATGTATGTGTGAGTCTGTTTTTTCTTTGTTTACCTTTTTATGTCTTTCTTTTGTCTTGTAATGGCAGATCAAATTTTCCATTGAGCACTGGCTTTTTCTTCAAGAATCTCTGCAAGTCCCTTATTTCATTAAATGACCATTTCCTTGCCTGAAAGATTATGCTCAGTTTTAGCGGGTAGTTAATCCTTGGTTGTAGTCCTAGCTCTCTTGCCCTATGAAATATCAAATTACAATCCCTCCGATCTTTGAATGTAGAAGCTGCTAGGTCCTGTGTGATATTGAATATAGTTCAGCTATATAGGAACTGTTTCTTTTGGGCTGCTTGCAATATTTTTTCCTTAATCTTGT
>WOXC01006824.1:0-20339 GCA_011680675.1 Gymnobelideus leadbeateri | reverse complement strand
AGATGCTAAAAATAGAGAGTGCACCAGGCCCAGAATTATAAAGGAAGAAGAAAACTGTTTGAATTGTTTTTAGGGAATTTTGAAGGGTTTCCAAATAATTCCAAGTTTCTTACTTCTACCACTTTGGCCTCATATTTGTTTGTTTGTTTTCTTTTAAAAACAAGTATTTATCAGGGATGTTAACTGGCTCCAAACTTGCAACATCACGATTTCAGAAAAAAAGAAGTTCACATATCTGAAAGGGCAACAGAGACTTCCATAGAAGGTAAGTGCATGTTTTCAACAATGACATATACACAGAAAGTAGGAAAAATTATATGATGATCATAATGGGAGCTGGAGTGGCCATGTGTTGAAAGGAAAATATATAGCTGGCTAGTGTTTATTCTGTTGTCAACAAAAATATTTAAAAAAAGAAAACTTTGAGAAAGGGCTCCAGGACATCTTGTAGAGTATATGCAAAAGGGGTTTTTTTGCAGGGGAAATTGGGGTTAAGTGACTAGCCCAAGGTCACACGGCTACTTTTTGTGTTAAGTGTCTGAGGCCAAATCTGAACTCGGGTCCTCCTGATTCCACACCTGGTACTCTATTCATTCTGCCACCTATACAAAAGATTTATGAGATGATATAGCATTGGATGAGAAAGTATAGCTTACATTTATATATATATTGTGGGAGAACATCCAAACCAATAAGATCATGGGATGTATTGGGAATTAGTAAAAGCAAAACAAAGCCCTCACCTAAAAAAAAAGTTTTATGGCTCAAGTTTATGTTCATATAATGTAAATGTAATGGGTGTAATCTGAAACAAGAGGTTTGAGCTTCTGAGCATATCAGTTTATTAAGCAATGCATGCCAATAGTATAACATATTGAGAACAGACCTCCTTAGTTTGGCACTGGAATACAGGGGGAGACAGATTTTATTCATTAAAAGAAAACAATCAGCAGGATACAATACAGGCTGTATCATTAGGTAATCTGATTTCTTACTGAAATAAATATTAAGGACTTTCTGAATTGGGAGGGGAAGAATGAACAGGTGCAATTCCCTGAAATCAGAAAAAAAATGTTCACTGCCCCATTCCTCCCCACACCAATGTCTGTTTTCTTTTTTTTTGTTTTTTGTTTTTTTAAAACAAGTTTTGGCCCGGTTTATTAAAGTATACTTTTATACAGTTTACTTTTCACTGGTCTGTTCTGGCATGCTTCTAATGATATCAGAATCACCTGGATCAATGATAGCCAGTGTACATACTCTGTAGTACTTCCCACATGCTGTACCCAATTCAATGTTATTGCCACTGTAGTGATGTACTCCAGTTTTGGCCAACATAGCGTAATATTCGATCTCTGATTTCCTCAAGGCTGGGCAGTTGTTGGCTAAGATGACCAATTTGGCTTTGCCTTGTCTGATCATTTTCAGGGTCTGTTTGTAGCCTAGCACGTATTTGCCGCTTTTCATGACCAGCTGGAGCCTCGAGTTGATGGACTCCAGCGACTTTTTCGTCTTCTTTGCGGCCACCATCTTCCTGCCTGCGGTGCGGGAGGACCCTCAGCCAGAGACCTGCGGCCAAGATGGCCGGGAAACGAGAAAGCCAATGTCTGTTTTCAATCAAAGGTAAAAGGAAACTGATTGACTAAGGCTGGGCCAGTTTTCAGTAAGACATACTGCTAGCTTGCAATGTATAATTGTGAGAAAACTCCTTGCATCAATAGTCAGATCTGATTGAGTTTTTGATCAGCATCAACATGTAGAGATGGTCCAGCTTCCCAGTAATGCAGAGTGAGGTTGAAACAATGCAATACAGTTTTCTCATAATCCCCATAGTTGAATATAGTTTTCTCACAAAACAGAAATTGAACTAGACCCATAACTGAGTAGAAAAGAAAGTGAACTAGATGCAGAATTAAGTTACAAGAGAGAGTTAGTTTGGTTCACTCAATTCCCAGCATTTTCTCACCAACTAATTGAAAATAGGCATTTGTTAACCTCTAATGTAACACACACACACACACATACACACACACACACACACACACACACACACACACACACACAAGATTAAGAGACGAATGGTACCAAAGTAAGGAAAATCTGGAAAGCTTTTTATAGGGTTAGGTTTTTAGATCAGAAAGCAAGGAAAGCCAAGTGAAGATAATTATAGGCATGGGTGACTGGCAGTATAAATGCCCAAAAAATGATAGATGGAAGGTTTTGTTCAAGAACCAGCAATAAAGTCAGTCACTGGATCCCAGAGGACTTAGCTGGGGGAAGAAGGGGTGGGGACTAGTGGACTACAATGTGTAAGAAGACTAAAAAGGCGAGGAGATGTCATGATGCACTCTGAACACCAAAAACAGAATTTTATGTATGATCCTGGAAGTTATAAGAAGCCACTGTAATTTATTGAATAGGAGTATGACATGTTCATACTTCAGCTTTAGAAATATAAGTTTTCCAAAATTCATGAGATGCAGCAAAGGCAGTACTTTGGGGAGGATTCATATTTTTAAACACATCAATAAAATAGAGAAAGGCAGATCAATATATTAGATATTCCATTTAAAAATAGAGAAAATAAATTTAAAATTCCCAATTAAGCACCAAATTAAAAATTCTGAAAAGCAACGGAGATATTTTTAAAAATGGAAAATAAGAAAGCCATTAAACTAATAAATAAAAGCAGATGGTTTTATGAAAAAAATAGATAAGCCATTGGTTAATTTGGTTAAAAAACTGCTAGTAACAAATAAAAATAGAAAATTCACCATAACTGAGGAGAAAATTGAAGCAATTATTAAGAGCTATTTTGTCCATTTATATACCACTATATTTCACAATATAAATGAAATGGACAAATATTTACAAAGATATAAATTGCTCCCATTAATGGAAGATGAAATAGAATACCTAAATAACCCTTTCTTTGGCGGAAAAAATTAAGAAACCATCAGTGAACTCCATTAGAAAAAATACCCAGAAACTGATGGATTCACAAGTGAATTTTACTAAACATTTATGGAACAATTATCCAATAATATATGAACTATTTGGGAAAATAGGCAAAGAAGGAATCTTATGAAATTCCCTTGGACGAATTTCCGTAATGAAAATTGATGCAAAAATTTTAAATAAAATAAATTTTAAATAACTATAGACAATATAAAATACTTGGAAGTCACCCTGCCAAGACAAACCCTGGAACTATGTGAACATAATGACAAAACACTTAACACAAATAAAGTCAGTGCTAAAAAAAAAATTGGAGAAATATTAACTGCTCATGAGTAGACCGATGAAAAAAAATGAAAATTCTACCTAAATCTTTTTAGTTATCCAGTGTCATGGCTATCAACCTACTAAAAATAGATTTTATATAGTTTTAAATAATAATAAAATTCATCTGGAAGAACAAAAAGTCAAGAATATTAAAAGAATCAGTAAAAATAAATGTGAATGGAGGTGACCTAGCTCTACCATATATCAAACTGCTTTACAAGGGGATGATTATCAGAACAGTTTGGTACTAAATAAGACATCAGTGTAACAGATTAGATACATAATACATAGAAGTGTGTATTAGTAGTAGACCATAATAATCAAATGTTTGACAAACACAAAGATCCAGTTTGAGACTGATGTATTTTACAAAAATTGCTGAGAAAACTTGAAAGTAGTTTGGCAGAAACTAGTTTTAGACGAATGTCTCAAACCATATATCAAAAACAGGTATGTAATTGAAACATAAATAAAGATAGCATGAGCAAATGAGAGTTGTGTGGAATATATTAACTCTCAGATCTATGGATAAGGAGGAAATTTATGACAAAATAAGAATTATAGAGCTTTACCAAAAGTAAAATGGATAATGTTCATTATAATAAATGGAAAAGGTTTTGTACAAACAAATTCAAAGCAGCCAAGACTAGAATAAAGGCAGAAAATGGAGAAATATTTTTACAGCAAGTACATCTGATAAAAGCCTCATTTCTCAAATATATCAGGAAATTTGTCCAAAAGACAATAAAACTTTGCATACCCTTTGACTCACTATACCACTCCTAGGCCTGTATCCCAAAGAGATCTGAGAAAAAGATGTGTCCAAAGGGCTAGAAAACTGTGCATAACCAAAACTATTGAAAACAGCTCTTTTGGTAGTGGCAAAGAATTGGAAATTGAAGAGATTTCTATCAAATGGGGAATGTCTGAACAAGTTGTGCTATATGAATGTAATGAAATATTATTACACTATAAGAAATGATGAGTAGGAAGTTTTCAGAAAAATCTGGAAATGCATATATGAACTTTTGCAGAGTGAAGTGAGCATAACCAGGAGGACATTGTAGAAAGTAACAGAAAATTTTTACAATGATCAAATGTTAATGATTTAGATGTTCTCAGCAATGTAATGATGCAAGAAAATTCCAAAATGCTCATGATAAAAAAATGTTATCTACCTGCAGATAAATAAATAACAGATTCTGGCTAGAGATCAAAGCATACTTTAAAAAAAAACACCTTTCTTTGTTTTTCTTTTTTTTGTTTGTTTTCTTTCACAATTTTGCTAATGTGGAAATATGTTTTACATGACTACAAATGAATAGTCTAATAAAATTACTTGCCTTCTCAGGGAGGGAAGATGAGTAGGGAGGAAAATAAGGAAACTTAAAATTTTGGAAAACAAATGTTAACATTGTTACATGTAATTTTAAAAATAAAATATTAAAAATAATAGCACTTTGAAAGCTGAGTAAATGATGGACTAGAAATTAGAGGTTTAAGTCATAGAAATCAACTAGCAGCCTATTGTAATAGACCAAGAATGAAGAGATCTTGAACCGAGGGCAGCAGTGCCAGAGGGAGAAGTATATATGAGAGATCTTACAAAGTTAAAATTGACAAAACTTTGCAAAAAAATAGATATGTGGGGAGAGAGAAATTCAGGTATTAAAGGATAATATCTAGGATATAAACTTTGGTGACTAGGACAATATTGGTATCCTTAACGGTAATGGAAAAGTTTATAAGAAAGGAGATTTTTGTGAAAAGATAATTTAAATTTAGTACATGTTAAGTTTAAGACATTAATAGGATATCAAGTTCAAGATGTCTAATAGTCATTTGGAGATGCAAAACTGGAAGTCAAGAAACAGATTGGGCTGGATAAATAGAATTAAGAATCATCAGTAGAGAGGTGATATATACAATATGATATTATAAAGGGAAATAGTATAAAGAGAGTATAGAAGCAGAGCCAGGGAGATACTCTTCACTATAGTATAAGACCTGGAATCAAAATCAAGGAGTGCAGGGTTTGGAAGAGAACCGCAAGACTAGTGTCATAAAAATCTAGAGAGAAGAGAATTCCAAAGAGTAGAGGGAAATCATCCAAGTCAAAAATACAGAGAGGGTCAAAAAGAATAAAGATTAAAAAAGAAAGCATAAAGATTAAGAAAAGACCATTATATTTGGTAATTAAAAGGTCATTTATAAATTTAGAGAGAGCATTTTCAGTTGATTAATGAAGATGTAAGTCAGACTGTAGAGTTAAGAGAGTGAGAGGAAAGAAAGTGAAGGATTCAATTTTAAATGGCTTCATAAAAGAGTTTAGCCACAAAGAGGAGAAATGTGGGATAATAGCTAGTGATGTTGAGTCGAACAAGTGAGGAGTTTTTGTTATTTTGGAGGTGCTATGTTTTGAGAATGAATAAGACATCACCAAGTTGTAGGGAGTAGAAATGACAGCAGTAAAAGAGAGAGATTGTAGTTGAGAGAATGTGGGAATGATAAGAAAAATTTTCTAGAAAAGATGGAATAGAGTACAGCCTATTGCTTTGGTAATAGTAATTGCTTTATTCATATGAGACAGAGGTAGAAAGAGATAGTAAGAGAAGAAATCTGAATGATGGAAGATATGGAGAACAAGAGAAAAGGGACCTCAGTGAATAGTCTCAATCTTTTTTTTTCTGTGAAATATGAGACAGTTCTCAACTGAGAGGGTGATAGTATCGGAAATTATAAAAAAGTTTAAAGAAAAGATTGGAAAAGCCACTGGGATGAGTGGTATGGTTAGTCATTTATGGAGGTAGAAAAGAATTGTCTTTCTACACTGAGGTCCTAGTTAAGCTTAGGTAATATAAATCTGTAATAACCTCATTCAATACAGTTTTGTGTTTTTCTCAAGTTTTGTTCATCAGCACATGAGTAGGATTGAAGAAAGTATGTGATAAGAGTAATCCAAAGTTCAGACTTAGCAAGGCCAACAGGATGTTTGGAAGATACTAAAGCAAGGAGTGTAGAGTTGAACTGGTTCACCAAGGCATGTTGATGGGAAGAGAAGAGAGTGTAGCTACTGAAAGGTGGTGATTGCCTAGTAAAGAAAGGCTTGAGGGATTGCAGGTCATGATGAAGATGAAAATAGGTTTTGGGGTGATAAGAGGAAGAAGTTTAATAAAAAGAGAATGTTTTTAGATAAAGGAATTTTCAGAGTTCACGAACATGGAACTAGTCTATTTGTAGGTGATAGCAAGAACAAGGGTATGGTAGTCCTGTATATAGTTGAGGTGGGTTGCTCATGTAAAATGAGCAAATTAGAAATTTGGAAGTAGGATGTTTGAGAGAGTGTTGATATGTAAATTGTAGTTCTCTGGTACAAAGGCAAAAGGTGGGGAGGAGAGAGAAGTAATGAGGCAGGCAATGAACTCATAAAGAAAAGATGGGGAATTATCTAATGTTCAGTAGATAGCTACTACCAGAATTTTGATTGAGTGAACCTCAAAAAGTAGAAGTTTCTGACTAAGGAAACAGTAACACTTGAACTGAGAACAATAGCTGAGGCGTAGTAGGATGTTGACAGATTAGCCTGAAAGGTCTTTAGACCTCCTTTTAGCACATTAAAAGTGATTTTATAGCTCTTTCTGGACAGCACTTCTCAACAAATAGAAGTAGATGAAAAAGCTGCTTATGAGAGTACCTAGAAAAGAGATATGAAGCCTGCCAAGGAACCCACCATAGGGTAGTTGAAATATAGTGCTGGTCAAAGTTATGGAAACAGTGCCATCAGGGAACAGTAGAATGATAAGACTACTATATACTATACATTAGTATAATGTAGCCAAAACTTTGCAGTATTGGAAGTATGGATTGCCATTTCCATGTATACCTTGTGATAGGTAGTCCCTTCCCATATGGGTACACTTATTTGAATCAGAATGCCCCATTTGTGATCTCTTTTCCAAGTCTCCTTCTCCTACTGAGTGTGTCTTTATTCCTTTATTTGTAGGAGACTATTTTATTGGTATCAGAATTCAGGGAAAAAACAAACAAAAATATACTACCAATACTGAAAGCCACAATGCAGTCATCACAACCAAGCAGGAGGTTAAAATCTTACACTTAAGGAGAATAAAGCTCAGATACTGAAGTCCTATGACATTTTATCTGAACATTAAAAATTACCTCCATGTATATATCTCTTATTTTACTAATATGGGTTCCTTTCCCAAATTTAGGTATTCATATTCTGCCAAGGCTCCTTCTAGCCTTTAAAGGAGTCAATTTTATTTTTCGGATCATATTGGAATATATTAAAACATAGTAGGCTTAAAACAATTTCTGAGTTGTATCCTTGTATTAAGTCAATTCCCACTCATGCAGGCTTTAAATACTGCAATAAAAAAATCAAATAAAACAAATGAATTTTCTCAACTACATAAGTGCCTTTTGATAAGACCAACTCCTATAAACTCCAAACACTGGAGAAATGAATTGCAAAAAAGCTCTTGGAAGATATTTTTAATGATCGTAGTATAATGGCCATGCTGTTTAGTTATATGTTTTCATGGCTGAATGAAGTCTCAAGACCTCTCTGTGGTATTGATTTTAACATGGCATGTGTTTCAGGGAACCATCATCTCCCTTTCAGGTCCCAATAGGGTAAAAAATAAAACAACAGATCTTTTTCCCAAAAGAGAAACAACATTTAAGACCTAAGAATGACTTATAAAGAACGGAACAGTGTAAAGAAGAAATGTGAAACCAATGTCAGATGAATCAAAATGTAATTGTTATTCTAGTACTATCAAGAGGACATCAAAAAGAGAGAAAAGATGTGGTTCCCCATTACATCTATGTTTACCAAAGGAATTAATTTATCTGCTATTTGCAGATACCATTCAATCTAGAGGCATTAAAAGCTTATTTTATGTTCAATGAATATTACCTCTGCATGTTTTGAAGGATTTGTGGATTCATATAGCTTTTCCTCACCTTTGTCTCCTTAGGGCTTCTTTTAGAGCCCCAAGTTTTAACATAGCTTCTACTAAGGGAACTATACTTGATTCCCATTTCTCCCCTGTATGAAAATTTCCAATTCATTCTCTTTTGAATTAGGTAATAACAAATAGCTGCAAATAACTTGGGAAATGATAGGTATTGATTTCAAGGGGAACACTGGGAGAAGGATGAACATGTTAATAAATTTTAAAATAAATGCATCAGGAAGATAGAGCTATACAATCAACGGAGTCCCAGTGACCAGGTCCAATTCAGGTTCTGACTATCTAGATAGTTGGTTAATAAGAACAAACCAACCACTTTCTAATATAAACACCCCGCCCACAAACCTGTCCATTTGAGCTATATGAATTCTGTCATGTATGTATGAGGCATGATGTAAAGTAAATTACTGTTTTAGAAATCATGTAAGAACTTTAGCTATCCAAGTTATCATTGTTATCATCAAATTAGGCATCTTGGGAGACTGCACTATCCCAACAATACTGTCATTGGTCAAAATGTTTTTCATTTTTGGAAATTATTTTTAGAGGCCACAATGTATTCTTTTGAAAACCTTCCGTGGGCAATACTCAGATCTTTGGCCTTATAGGTAAATTTCATTTTTTTAAAATTAATTTATTAGTTTAGTTTCAGTTAACAAGATTCAATTCCATAGTTCCTTGATTTTCAAATTTCCTTTACTTCCCTCCCCCCTCCCCTCATGACAGCATATAGTACAGTATAGGGTCTGCAAATGCATTCATATTAAACATTATTCCAATTACAAAGGCATATTGTACTAGGTGGGATGAAAGATGATAAGGAAGAAGTAAAACCAAACAATGAGAAGAACAAGATCATTTAGTTTGCTTCCATCAGGATTCAGGCTCAGTTCTTTCTAGTTATATCTCTGGATGGCACATTTCTCACTTTCTTGAGTCATTTGGGATTAACTTATATCACTGCATTGCTGAAAAGAGTCCAGTCTGTCATAGTTGGTCATCACAGATATGGTATGTCTGTGATTGTATACAAATTTCTTCTGATTCTACTCTTCTCGCTCAGCATCAGTTTGTATAAGTCTCTCCAGGTAATTATGAAATCCGTCACCTCCTCGTTTCTTATAGCACAATAAAATTCCATTACATTCATATACCACAACTTGTTTAGCCATTCCCCAATTGCTGGGCACCCCTTTAGTTTCCAATTCTTTGCAACCACAAAAAGGGCTGCTAAAAAAATTTTTGTACATATGGTTCTTCCTCCCACTACTATGATCTCTTTGGGATATAACCCTAAAAGTGGTATTGCTGGGTCAAAGGGTATGAAATTATTTATAATCCTTTGGGCATAATTCCAGATTGCTCTCCAGAATGGTTGGATAAGTTCACAACTCCACCAGCAATGTATTAGCGTTCCAATTTGCCCATATCCTCTCCAGCATTTGTCACTTTCTTGTTTTGTCATCGTAGCCAATCTGACTGGAGAGATGTGGTATCTCAGAGTTGTTTTGATTTGCATTTCTCTAACTAATAGTGATTTAGAGCATTTCTTCATATGCTTATAGATATCTTTAATTTCTTTCTCTGAAAACTTCCTATTCATATCCTTTGACCATTTCTCAATTGGAGAATGACTTGTATTCATATAGATTTGGCTCAATTCTCTATAAATTTTAGAAATGAGTCCTTTATCAGAGACACAAGTTATAAAAATTCTTTCCCAATTTCCCACCTCCCTCTTGATCTTGGTTACATTGGCTTTGTTTGTGCAGAAGCTTTTCAATTTAATGTAATCAAAATTATCCATTTTGCATTTTATAATGCTCTCTAATTCTTGTTTGGTCCTAAAATCTTCCCCTCTCCACAGATCTGTCAGGTAAACTATTCCTTGCTTTCCCAAATTGCTTACAACGTATCATCCTTTACACCTAGATCATGCACCCATTTAGACTTGATTTTGGTGTATGGTGTTAGATAGTGATCTATGCCCAGTTTCTGCCATACTGTATTCCAGTTTTCCCAGCAGTTTTTGTCAAATAGTGCATTCTTATCCCAAAAACTGGGGTCTTTGGGTTTATCGAACAATAGATTGCTATATTCATTAACTGCTGGGTCTCCTGCACCTAATCTATTCCATTGATCCACTACTCTACACCTCTGCCAGTACCAAGCAGTTTTGATGACTGCTGCTGTATAATACAGATTAAGATCTGGCATAGCTAGTCCACCTTCCCTAGCATTTCTTTTCATTAATTCCCTTGATATTCTAGACCTTTTGTTTTTCCAAATAAATTTTGTTATTATTTTGTCTAACTCTACAAAGTAATTTTTTTGGTAAATTGATTGGTATGGCACTAAATATATAGTTTAGTTTGGGTAAAATTGTCATTTTTATTATATTAGCTCGACCCAGCCACGAGCAATTGATATTTTCCCAACTATTTAGATCTGTTTTTATTTGTGTGAGAAGTGTTTTGTAGTTGTGATCATATAGATTCTGGGTTTGTTTTGGCAAGTAGATTCCCAAATATTTTATAATGTCTACAGTGACTTTAAATGGGATTTCTCTTTCTATCCCTTGCTGTTGAGTTTTATTAGAGATGTACAGGAATGCTGAGGATTTATGTGGGTTTATTTTATATCCTGCAACTTTGCCAAATTTATTTATTGTCTCAAGTAATTTTTTACTTGATTCTCTAGGATTCTCTAAGTATATCATCATATCATCTGCAAAGAGTGACAGCTTGGTCACTTCTTTGCCTAATTTGATTCCTTTGATTTCTTTTTCTTCTCTAATTGCTACTGCTAACGTTTCTAGTACCAGATTGAATAAGAGGGGTGATAGTGGACACCCTTGTTTCACTCCTGATCTTATTGGAAAGGCTTCTAGTTTATCCCCATTGCATATAATACTTGCTGATGGTTTTAGATAGATGCTAGCAACTATTTTAAGGAAGGCTCCATTTATTCCTATACTTTCTAGTGTTTTTAATAGGAATGGATGTTGTACTTTGTCAAAAGTCTTTTCTGCATCTATTGAGATGATCATGTGGTTTTTGCTAGTTTTGTTGTTGATACGCTCAATTATATTGATGGTTTTCCTAATATTAAACCATCCTTGCATTCCTGGAATGAATCCTACCTGATCAGGGTGTATTATTTTTGTGATAAGTTGTTGGAGTCTTTTGGCTAATATTTTATTTAGAATTTTTGCGTCTAAATTCATGAGGGAGATTGGTCTATAATTTTCTTTCTCTGTTTTATCTCTTCCTGATTTAGGAATCAATACCATATTTGTGTCATAGAAAGAGTTTGGTAGGACTCCTTCTTCACTAATTTTCCCAAATAGTTTGTAGAGTATTGGAATCAATTGTTCTTTAAATGTTTGATAGATTTCACTAGTGAGCCCATTTGGCCCTTGAGATTTTTTCCTAGGGAGTTCATTGATGGCTTGTTTGATTTCTTTTTCTGAGATGGGGTTATTTAGGTAATTCACTTCCTCTTCAGTTAATCTGGGCAATTTGTGATTTCGTAAATATTCATCCATTTCACTAAGATTGTCATATTTATGTGCATACAATTGGGAAAAATAATTCCTCATTATTTTTTTGATTTCCTCTTCATTGGAGGTAGATTCACCCTTTTTATTTTTGATACTCATAATTTGGTTTTCTTTCTTTTTTTTATCATATTGACTAAGGGTCTATCAATTTTGTTGATTTTTTCATAAAACCAGCTCTTAGTTTTATTTATTAATTCAATCGTTTTCTTAATTTCAATTTTATTAATCTCACCTTTGGTTTTCAATATTTCTAATTTAGTACTGAATTGGGGATTTTCAATTTGTTCTTTTTCTCGCTTTTTCAATTGCATGTCCAATTCATTGACCTCCCTTCTCTCTGCTTTAATTAAGTATGCACTCAGGGATATAAAACTTCCCCTGAGAACTGCCTTTAGTGCATCCCACAAATTTTGGTATGTTGTTTCATTATTATCATTCTCTTGAATGAAATTATTGATTGTTTCTATAATTTCTTCTTTGACCCACCAATTTTTTAGGATTAAATTGTTTAGTTTCCAATTAGTTTTTAGTCTATCTTTCCATGGCCCTTTATTGCATATAATTTTTATTGCATCATGATCTGAGAATGATGCGCTTACTATTTCTGCCTTTCTGCACTGGATTGTGAGGTTTTTATGCCCTAGTACATGGTCTGTTTTTGAGTATGTACCATGCACTGCTGAGAAGAAAGTAAATTCCTTTTTATCCCCATTCAGTTTTCTCCAGAGATCCATCATATCTAGTCTCTCTAATATTCTATTCACCTCCTTAACTTATTTCTTGTTTATTTTGAGGTTAGATTTATCGAGTTCAGAGAGGGGGAGATTAAGGTCCCCCACTATTATAGTTTTGCTATCTATTTCTTCCTCTAATTCCTTTAACTTCTCCTCTAGGAATTTGGATGCTATACCACTTGGTGCATATATATTAAGTAGTGATATTGTTTCATTCTCAGTGGTGCCTTTTACTAGGATATAGTTTCCTTCCTTATCTCTTTTAATTAGATCTATTTTTGCTTTTGCTTTATCTGAGATAAGTATTGCTACCCCTGCTTTTTTTACTTTAGCTGAGGCATAATAAAGTTTACTCCAACCTTTTACCTTTACCCTGTGGGTATCCCTTTGTTTCAAATGTGTTTCTTGAAGACAGCATATTGTAGGATTGTGGTTTTTAATCCATTCTGCTATCCGCCTCTGTTTTATGGGAGAGTTCATCCCATTCACATTCACAGTAATGATGACTATCTGTCTCTTCCCTTCCATCCTATTCCCTCCCCTGTTTATGTTTTTGTTTATTCCTTCTCCCTTCCCCTCCTTGAAGTTTTCCCTTTTGACTGCCCCCTCCCTCAGTGTTCCCACCCAGTGACCCCCCTTCTTAACCTACCCTCTCCCCTTACTACTATTTCCCTCCCTTATAATCCCTCCCTTTAGTCTCCTCCTTTTCACCCCCCCCTTACCCTCCCACTATCTATAGGACACAATAAATTTTTATACTTATCAGAGTAAATTACTCCCCATTTGATTCCAAACCAATGAGAGTAAATTTCAAACAGTGCTCCTCTCCCTCCCTCCAATTCCTCTATTTAATGAATTTATGTGTCTATTCACGTTAGATTCTTAAACTTCACTGATTAATTTGATCCTTCTTTGAACCAGAACCAGTGAGAATAGTGTTTAAATGATGTTCCTCTCCCTCTTACTTTCCCTTCTTCTATAGTGTGTTTTGATGCCTCTTCAGATGGCATATTTTACCTTTTCCTAGCTCATCCTTTCCTTTTCCCATTACAGTACCATTGATCCCCTTAATAGTCTTTTTTTTTTTAGACTCCATGTTAGTGCATTCATACCCACACCCTCTAAGTATAACCCTTTTGCAGGTCATGATAATCATAGAGATTTCAAATATTGACAGTTATCAGCTCCACATATAGGGATGTGAACATTTTGCTCTTGTTGCATCCCAGGTAATGAGCTTGTGTTTGTGGGTGTGGGTGTGTGCACTTCTGCATGTGTGAGTCTATGTTACCCTTGTTTACCTTTTTATGTTCTTCTGGAGTCTTGTAATTGGAGATCAAATTTTCCTTTGAGCTCTGGCTTTTTCATTAGGAAAGTCTGGAAGTCCCTTACTTCATTAAACGTCCATCTCCTTGCCTGAAAGATTATGCTCAGTTTTGCTGGGTAGTTAATCCTTGGTTGTAGTCCTAGCTCTCTTGCCCTACAAAATATCAAATTCCAGTCCCTCCGCTCTTTTAATGTAGAAGCTGCTAGGTCCTGTGTGATCCTAACTGTAGTTCCTCGATATTTGAATTGTTTCTTTTTGGCTGCTTGTAGAATTTTTTCTTTAATCTTATAATTCTGGAATTTGGCTACTATATTTCTTGGAGTTTTCAGTTTGGGATCTCTTTCAGGAGGAGTCCGGTGAATTCTATCAATAGCTTTTTTATCTTCTGATTCCAGGACCTCAGGACAGTTTTCTTTGACAGTCTCTTGGAGGATGTTGTCTAGACTGCTTTTCTCATCATGGCTTTCTGGTAGACCAATAATTCTTAGGTTGTCTCTCCTGGATCTGTTCTTTAGGTCAGTTATTTTTCCAGTGAGATATTTTACATTTTCTTGCAATTTTTTGATCATCTTGTTTTTTTCGATTGACTCCTGCTGCATCATAGAGTTCTGAGTTTCAGTTTGATTGTATCTAATTTTTAGTGAATTATGGTCTTCAGTTAGTTTTTGAAGTTCCTTTTTTAGGGAGGTATTTTCTCCAGTTACTTCACTCAGACGTTTTTCCAAGTTGGTCACTGCCTCCCTGATTTGGTCTTTAAAATTTTTTTAAGCTCCTCCAGGAATGCTATTTGGGCTTGAGACCAGATCATGTTTCCTTCTGTGGTCTCTGGTGTGGGCACAGAGTCTATATTGTCCTGTGTGTTTTGTTGTTCTTGCCCTGCATAGTATGTTTGAATAGACTTTCTTGCCTTCCCCTTCTCCTTTTTAGCTTCCTTCCTTCCCATTGTGACTTCCTGTTTCTTAGTGTCTCAGGCTATGAGTTTGGGGCCTGATCCTTGACTTTGAATACCTCTAGGTGGCTAGTTTATGGCTAAGTCAGGGAAGTCAGTGAGGAATGTAGATGTGTAGGTGGGGATGCCTCTGACCACTTCAGATTTCTGCCTCTATACCCCTGGGATATAAGTAGGCTTTTGTTGGTGAGGTGAGGTGGGGCTTGTTGGGTCCCCTCCCTCTCTTCTCTTTAGATTCCTGGCTGTCTCAGTTACACCCTTTCTTGGAGATTCTCAAGCCTGAGGCTATTTCCATTAACTTGGGATTTCAATCTGGGTGGCAGACTTATCTTTGGGTTTTCTGCTTCATGAAGGAGGGATGGGAGGATCGGAGCAGCTAGAATTTACTTTGCCATTCCAGCCCCTGTATTATACAGGCAGGCAGTTTCTAAACTTCCAGGCTGGGGGCTGAATGCAGCCTGAGAAGCCACTCTCTCCACTGGGGGCCCGACTCTCCTACCTGGCTCCAATGATCCATTCCCTCTGCGAGATGACTGCGATTTGTCCTTGGTAAGTCTGCAGGCTGGGGCTTTTTCTCTCTCTGGTGTAGTCTGCCTGCCTGCTCTTAGGTCTGAACTGTGCAGACCCCATGCTCTCTGTGCTCGACCTGTGCGGACACTCTGGGCAACCTCCTGGGCTGGATTCTGCCACACTCTGTCTTCCTGTGGGCTCTGTCACTCCGGAATCCGCTCAGATTTACCCTTTTCGACTTAGTGACAGAGGAGCTCAGTGAGGTTACTGCTTCCTTTCCGCCATCTTGGCTCCGCCGGTAAATTTCATTTTTAAGAGTCAAAAATAATCTGAGTTGATAAATAAGTCTCAAGAATAAGTCAAACTCGGGGCAGATAGGTGGCGCAGTGAGTAAGAGCACCCGGCCTCAGAGTTGGGATGACCCGAGATCGAAACTGGCCCAGAAAATGAGCACCCACACATAAGTAATGACTAGCCGTGTAACCTTGAGCAAGTTACTTAACCCCAATTGCTTTAAAAAAAAAAGAACAAGTCAAACTCCAAATCACAGTTTTGGGTCCCAAACCAATTTCATTGTGTGGATACTAAACTGAATTTGAAAGCTTATCTAAAAGAATTAAAAAAATATATATTTTGGATAAATTCTGCATCATGTTAATGTGTGTAGAGCTTTATAAGGTGATGACAACAATTTGTTTGTCCATTTACATCTAAATGTTGTACCCATTTTGACCTTATCTTAGTATATGGTCAGGGATGTCATTCTATAACCAATTTCTAACAAATTGCATTCCAGTTTACATTGTAGTTTTTGGTAAATTATGAGTTCTTGCCACCAAAAACTTGAATGTTTAGGTCTATCAAATACTAGATTACTATGATCACTCATTACTGTATATTGTGTACCATATTGGTCCAAAGGTCCACTGTTCTATTTCTTAAAACAGTATCATATTATTTTTGAATACTATTTTATTTTTCCCAATTATAGTTAAAAACTATTTTAAACATTCACTTTAAAAATCAAGTTACAAATTATTTCCCTTCTTCCTTCTTCTCACACATCTCTAAAACAGCAAGCAACTTGAAATAGGTAATACATATGCAATCACATAAAATATATTTCTAAATTAGTTATGCTGTAAAAGATGACACAGAACAAAAAGAACCAAAAAAAAACCGAGAAAAAAATGAAAAATACTATGGTTTTATCTGCATTCAGAATCTGTCAGTTCTTTCTCTGGAGGTATGGAATTATTCATAAATACAGTAGAATTTTCTTGGATTATTTTATTGCTGAGAACTAAGTTATTCACAGTTCATCATTGTACAACATTGCTGTTACTGTGTACAATATTTTTTCTGAGCCTTCTCATTTCACTTTGCATCAAATTGTTTGTCTTTCCAGATTCTTTTTCTAAAATCTTGTTCATTTCTTATAGTGGAATACTTTTCCACTACCTTAATATGCCAAAACCTGTTCATTCATTCCCCAATTGATGGGCATTCCCTCAATTTCCAATTCTTTGCCATAAACAAAATTGCTGCTATAATTATTTTTGTACGTGTAGATGCTCCCTCCCTTTTTATCTCTCTGTGATACTGACACACTAGTGGTATTTCTGGATAGGAGGGTATGCACAATTTGACTGCCCCTTGGGCATAGTTCCAAATTACTCTCCAGAATGGTTGGATTAGTTCACAACTCCACCAACCATGCTAGTGTCCTAATTTTTCTGCATCCCCTCAAACATTTATAATTTTTCTTCTCTGTCATTATAGCCAATTTGATAGGTGTGAGGTGGTACCCCAGAGTTCTTTTAATTTGCATTTCTCTAATCAGTTGTGATGTAGAGCATTTTTATATGACTATAGATATCTTTGATTACTGCATCTGAAAGTTTCTCCATATCCTTTGAACATTTATGACTTGGTAGTTGATGTATTCTTATAAAATTGACTGAGTTTTCTATATACTTGAGAAATAAGGCCTTTATCCAAGACACTGGTTGTAAAAATTCTTTCTCAGCTTTCTCTTTCCCTTCTAATCTTGGTTCCATTGGGCAGTTAACATGGGAATACCCTTTTATGGAGCAATATCACTAATTTATGTATCCCAAAGAGACCATAAAAAAGTAAAAAGAACAAAAAGAACCTATATGTACAAAAATATTTATAGCAATTCTTTTGGTGATAGTAAATAATAGAAAATTGAGGGGGTACCCATGAGTTGGAGAATGGTTGAACAAGTAGTGATATATGAATGTAATGGAATAGCATTGTGCTATAAGAAATGATAAGGAGAATTTCAGAAAAACTTGGACTTACATGAACTGATGCTGCGTGAAGTGAGCAGAACTAGGAGAACATTGTACACAGGAACAGCAACGTTGTGAAATGATTCAACTATGAAAGAATTAGCTCTTCTCAACAGTGCAGTGATCTAAGACAATTACAAAAGACTCATGAGAGAAAATGTTATACACATCCAGAGAAAGAACTGAGTCAGAATGCAGATCTAAGTATACTATTTTAACTTTTCTTCTCTTTTTGTGACTTTCCCCTTTTGTTAGGTTTCTTCTTTCAAAACATGATTAATGTAGAAACATGTTTACATGATTGCATATGTATAATCTATGGCAGATTGCTTACCATCTTGGGGGAATGGAGTTGAGAGGGAGCAAGGGAAAAATTTTAAAGCTCAAAATATAAAAAATGAACATTGAAACTATCTCCACGTGTAATTGGAAAAAATAAAACCCTATTTACTAAAAAAAATGTTGATTTTTCCCTTCATGGATTATATTGCTTTTCTGGGTAAGTTATTCTCATTTGTAATCTATTGTTTCTTTGCCTTTTGGTATATCATATTCCAAGTCCTCCACTACTTTATGTGGAAGCTATTAAATCTTGTTTGATCTTGACCATGTCTCCAACTATCTAAGTGTTTCTGATTACTCATAGTATTTTCTCCTTGACCTGAGAGTTCTGGAATGAGGCTTAAATATTCCTGGGAATATGCATTTTGGGATCTCGTTTCGCATGTGATTTGCAGATTCTTTCGATTTCTACTTTATTTGCTTGTTCTAGGATTTCTTGGAATATGACATTGAGACTCTTTTTTATGTCATGGTTTTAAGGTAGTCCAATAATGTTTAATTTAGCTCTCCTTGATCCATTTTCTTGGTAAGTTTTTTTTTTTTAATTACATATTTCAAACTTTCTTTTTCATTCCTTTCACTTTGTTTTCTTGACCCTTGATATCTCATGTAGTCATTAGCTTCTACTTGCCCAATTCAAATTTTTAAGGAAATTTTTCTTCAATTATCTTTTATACCTCTTCTTCCATTTCATCAATTGTACTTTTTAAGTATTTATTTTCCTAAGGGCAGTTTTGTACCTATTTTTACCATTTGGACAATGCAACTTTTTTCAGTTCTTTAGTGAGATTTTGTATCACATTTACCATTCGATGATTTCTGTTTTTAAAATAATGTTTGCACCAGTATTTTTGGGTCTGTTTACCAAGCTGTCAATTGTCTTTTTATAGTTTTCTTGCATTGCTCTCATTTATTTCCCCAATATTTTTTTTTTCCTCTACCACTATGATGTAAAAAAAAAAAATGAATCTTCTAGGAATTTTTGTTGGGATTGTTTCCAATTCACTTAAAAACTTTGCTTATAGCTGTTTTGACATCATTTGAGTTTGTTTCATAATCTTCCCTGTCACCATAATAGCTTTTTTGTGGTCAGGTTCTTTTTATTGTTGCTGTCATTGCTTGTTCATTTTCCAACCTATTATTTGAAATGTATGTTAAAGTTGGGCTCTGCTCATACTTCCCAAAGTTTCTAGATTTTTGGAGTTGCTGTTTTCACAGCTGGTTTTAAAGGTCTGCAAATGTTCAGTGCTACCAAGGTGGTGTGATCTAGGAAGAAGTGTGGTCATTGCTCTCCTGGTTTGTACTCTGGTGCTTATCAAAGAATCATCCCTGATCTCTTGCAGTAACAAGCGCTATTTCTCTTTAGAGCCCCTGTCTCCTTGTGACAGAAATAAGTCTTCTCTGTCCTCTTCTCTGTCCTGTCCCAGAATTGGACATAGGGGATGGATTTGTCAAGCAATGCCCTGTTCTGTACCCTGTGCTAGCATAGGATCTGCCTGTAATATCTTTCTTACAAGTTCTCTAATCCCCTTACCACTTTTTAACTGAGAGCTCCTGAAGATGCTGTCACCTCTGCCAAGTTCCATAGGTGGTGTTTATACCATGTGCTCTCTGATTACCCCATTGTCACTAATTTCTCCTTCTGACCTTCTAAGCTGTCTTGGTCTAAAAAAAATGTTCGTCCATACCTTTTGTTGTCTGTTATGCTCCTGGATTTTATTTGACTTATTATTTTAAATTTGGACAGAAATTTTGGGACAACTGGGCTAAAGTGTTTCTTCTACTCTTCCATCTATGGTTGATATGTTTTCTGAGACTTTTTTCCTTATTTAATGGTGTGTTTGTATTCATTAAATTCTTTGTTTCTCATTATTTTTATGACATTTGGAAAGTAAAATTATCTTTTAAAAATTCTGGATTTTAACAGTTCCTCTGCTTTTGTCATTAATAGAGCTATGTTAGATATTAAGATAGTTGATATTCTGTATAATGGCATTGTGTTTTATTAATGATATCTATATTGGTGGCATCCAGTCATTGATGTAGTAATCGATCTCTAGTTCTGTTTACTGGGGCCACAAAGAAAAAGTCTAAAGTATTTTATTTCCAGATGACAACCCTTCAAATAAGTTGAATATACATATTACTCCTCACTGTCTTCTCTTTTCTAGACTAAAAATACTCCACTCCCTAAACCAATGCTTATAAAATTGGAATTCAAGGTTCTTCTTTATGCTTGTTTCTTTTCTCTGAGCCATCCTTAGATGGATCAGTTCCAAAACTGGGACCTCCAGACTGAACACAGTATTCAA
>WOXC01006823.1:2500-48068 GCA_011680675.1 Gymnobelideus leadbeateri | reverse complement strand
TACTGATAATTCTAGAATCTCCACAGCTGCTGGTTCTCTGGGTTCCCTCCAGCCAGCTACTGACCCAGTGGTTTAAGCACCTTGGGGCTAAAACCACATCTCAGTCAGGCCTGGGCTTTGGCTCCCAGAGTTCTGTGCTGTAGATTCCCAGCATGCTGTGCTGGCCACTCCCTGCCTGGCTGCAGTGCTGTCCTCAGTGGAAGTTTGCTTCTCTATGTTGTTCTGTGGATGCTAGAGCTCTAGAGGTTGTTCAGAGTCCACTTTTTCATGGTTTGGAAGTGTTTTCAGATGGCGTGCCATGAAAGGGCTGTTTCTACTCCACCCTCTTGGCTCTACCCCTTTCCAAAGTCTTTATATTTTTACATGGAAAGATAATATTTGTAATTCATGAGACCTTTCACATTATTAGGGTATTTAGAGGAAAAAAAACATATAAATACACACAAACACACTGACTATATGTACATATATATATATACATATATATACATTTGTATATATTTATTTATATCTATATCTATATAGAGAGATAGATATAGATATTTAGGTATAGATATAAATAAATAAATCTATATGCAAATATATATATAATTACAGAGAGATATATGTGTTTGTGTATGTGTGAGTGCATATGTATATATGGAGAGAGCAAGAGAGAGAGAACTGGGTTAAAGGAGTGAGTAGAAGAAATGGGGGGTGTGATAGAATGTAGGGAAATACATTTAGTCTTTCCTATCATGACTGTTATGGAGGTGTTCTGTGTGGCTGCACATGTATGGTCTATATCAAATTCTTGCCTTTTCAATGAGTGTGCATAAGGAGGGAGAAGGGGAAAGAATGTGGGAAAATAAGTAAGTAAATATATAAATAAAAAACAAACAAACAAATGAACAAGCAAAAAAGCAAACAAATAAATAGGCAAACAAAAGATGAGAGGATACCTTCCAAAACAGACACAGGAACTATGTAAGTACAAACAAAAATGTATTTTATTCAAAGTTTGTCCAATTATTTGAAATGTTAGTTACTATACAGGGAAAGCTATCTTTTAACTGAACATTTTTTCTAACTAATATATTTATGTAATGCCACCCCAAATGAAACTAATTTAAATAAAATTATCTGAGTCATAAAATATATAAAAGGCTTCATTTAGAAGAGTAGAGGGTCAGGAACTTCAAGGAAAGAGAGGGAATGATGTGAAGGAAATAGAGTCAGTAGTATGAGACCTTAAACCATATTATAGTGGGAGAGCAGTGTTGATGTATAAAATGGATAACTTAATTATTTTAAAATAAAATTTTCTTGCATAAATAAACTTTACTTAATGAAGAATAGAAGAAATGTAGATAATTTGGGGGAAAATAAGTTCTTATAGAATATCTCCCAAATAGAATGAGATTCGGTGTGAATATGGTTTTGGAGTAAGCAATAATGAGATGGTTGATTTAGAAAGAAATATGGAAAGCCTTAGTCTTATGAAAGAAGATGTTCTAAAAGAAACCAATAGCAGATATAAATAAACGTAATATGTACGCATCCATCCATTCATACCTACATACCTATATACACACATACATATATACATATGCATGTACATATACACATACATGTACACCCACAAACGTGTCTATGCACAGTTGTCACCTTCTGAGGTTGGGGAGATAGGGAAAAATAAATAAAAAGTACACATAAGAAAGCAAAAGTAAACATAGATGGAAGCTAAGAAAAGAAGGAGAGATTTGAAAATAATGTGTAATTGTCATTATATAAGTTTTCTTGAAATAGAAATTTATTGCTTTATATTTTATCCTCTTTTCTGCTCTTCTGGGTAAATAGCAATATTTTTCTTTTCTTTTCTTATTTTATATTACAGTTAAAATAAAGTTAAAATGGAGAAAACAAATGATGAACAATCTATAAAGAAGAGATATGAATAAATTATTAATACAAAATGCACGTGAATGGACATGCAGTAGAACTTAACCTTGGTCCAGGTATTCTGGAAAGAAATTGTTCCCAGATTTGACATATCAATTATGAACTATGACATTAGTAAAGAAAGTAAGATTCTGAGGACAAATACTACTATGTTATGGAGAGCCTATGTATATATATATATATATATATATATATAAAGGAAAGTACTTTCATGAGTCACTCAAAATGCAGAGGAAAGTTCTTTGTAAAATAGTGCTATGACAGTGCAAGTTTTTATTATTATCATTGTAATTTCACTTCTTATGCCATCTTGGATATATTTAATGCTTTTTCAATCGAAATTATATATAAAAAGAAATTATAAAAATTTTATATATAAATAGAAATTATATATAAAGGATTTGGTGATTTGAAAGGTTTTTGTCAGAGAATTTTTTTTTTTATTTAAGCAATTGGGGTTAAGTAACTTGCTCAAGGTTACACAGCTAGTCATTATTTATGCGTGGGTGCTCATTTTCTGAGGCCAGATTTGATCTCGGGTCATCCCAAACTCTGAGGCCGGCGCTCTTACTCACTGCGCCACCTAGCCGCCCCTTTTAGGGCAATTGGGGTTAAGTAACTTGCCCAAGGTTACATGGCTAGGTTTTTGTTTGTGTGGGTTAAGTGTTTGAGGCCGGATCTGAACTCAGGTCCTTCTGACTCCAGGGCCAGCGCTCTACTCACTAGAGAATTTTTTTCTAGAAAAGACTGAAGTAATTTATGTTACTTTTGTAAGAAATATATTGTAAAAATGAATTTTATTTTAAGTGTATTTAATATTTTAATTGAATTAATATATAAAGATAGAAATAGCTAAATATTAATTAATAACATTCTTTTTTTATTTTGGGAAATTTAAAAGAATCAAATCTAACAGCATAAATTTAAAAATACTTTTTACTTTGCTGTCATGGAATTCATTTTTTTTTAATAAACGAAACTGTGAATGTGTCTCTTTGCTTTGCAATGACTTTAGAATGCTCTGATTTTTTTTTAAACAAATGCTTTATTAACTTCTGGGTAACATCATTAATATCCACCAGATTTTGAGTTACAATATTTCCCCATTTTTCCCTACCCACCACCCTAGAATAGCAGTCCCACTAGATATCTCCTCATCCAATCTGCTCTCTACCATATCTTTTGCCATACCCCCTTCAATTTTGCCATTAGGGCAAGGTGAATCTCTGAGCCCCAGTGCCTGAACATCTTATCTCCCAATTACATGCAAAAGAGTATTAATAATAATATTTCTATACATTTGACACATTTAATTTTAAGACTTTGAATTTCAGATCCATTCCTTTCCTCCCTTGTCACTCACACCCTCTGGGAAGATAATCAATTCAGTATGTGTTGTACATGAATAGCTATGCATAACATTTCCATAGTAGATATATTGTAAAAGGCTGCTTATAATTCCCTCCCACCCATCTCACCCCCCACCTGGTCCATTCCCTACTTTGATCCTGTCCCTCTTTAAATGTGGGTACTTCCAACGTCCCCTCCCCCCAGAATACCCTCCCCTCCATCATCCTTTCTCACATGCCCCTTCCCCCTACTGTGATGCAGGGTGTGATAATCCATTTAGAATGTATGTCATTCTCTCCCTGAGCCAAAATTCAATGAATATGGTTTTGCCTTTTTACCTTCCTGTTCTACCCCTCCCCTGCAGCCACTTACCCTTGTTTCTTATACATGAGATAGTTTACACTACCCTGTCTCTCCCCATCTCCTCTTGCCACTTTCCTCTCTCACCTCATAATTCCACCCCTTAAGTATCATCCCTTCACAACAAATTCAACCTATGCCTTCTATCCATGTATAACTATATATAACTATATATAACTATATATAACTATATATATATATATATATATATATATATATATATATATATATATATATATATACATTCACATATGTATTCATATGCCCATATACACTTCTTCAATTATTTTCATACTAAGGAAGTTTTCAGTAGTCACAGTTATTATTTTTCCATGTAGGAATGTAAATAGGTCAAATTTTATAAGTTTCTTTAGATTTCTTTTCCCTGATTACCTTCTCAGGCATCTCTTGCTTCTTGTTTCTGGATTTCAAATTTTCTTTTCAACTCTGTTTTTTTTTCCTTAAGAATGCTTGAAAGTCATCTATTCCACTAAATGACCATATTTTCCAATGAAACAAAATAATCAGTTTTTCTGGGTAGGTGACCCTTGGCTTCAATCCCAGCTCCTTTGCCCTTGGAATATCATATTCCATGCCCTTCCATCGCTTAGTGTGGAAGCTGCTATTCTGTGCTATTCTGATTGTGTTTCCACAATATTGAAATTGTTTCTTCCTGGCTGCTTGTAGTATTTTCTCCTTGATCTGGGGATTCTGGAACCTGGCTATAATATTCCTGGGAGTGTTCTTTTTGGTATTTTCTTTTTGGGATCATGGCTTTCAGGTAGTCCAGTAATTTTTTAAATTATCTCTCCTGGACGTATTTTTGAGGTCAGTGGTTTTTCCCATGAGGTCGGTTTAACAGCATCTTGATTTCTCATAAATTCACTAGCTTCTATTTGCTCCAGTCTAATTCTGAAGGAATGATTCTCCTCAGTGCTCTTTTGAGATTCTTTTTCCATCTGGCAAATTCATCTTTTCAAGGCATTCTTCTCCTCATTGCCTTTCTAAGCCTCTTTTGCCATTTGAGTTAGTCTATTTTTTAAGGTGTTGTTTTCCTCAGTCAGGCTGTTGACTGTCATTTCATACTTTTCTTGGATCTTTCTCATTTCTCTTCCCAATTTCCCCCCACTTCTCTTATCTGCTTTTTAAGGTCCTCTATGGCTTGTAGCCACCTTGTATTTTCATTTGGGAATTTTCATGCAGTTGTTCTGACCTCATGTCCTCCTCCTGGTCCGTGCTTTGATCCTCTTTGTCCCCAAAATAGGAATCTAAAGTTGCATTTTTCTGTTTATTTTGTTTCCTTTGCCTATGCATGTTGCCACTTAATTACTTGATTTTTGGTCTTCTTGCCACAGAAGGTCTCTGCCACCAGAAAGGAGAGCTTTGTTCCCAAACATTGGGTGTCCTCTGTAAAGCCTCCACACACTCTGGCAAATTGGATACCCACCCCAGAACTCCCCCCAAGACCACAATCCAAATCCAAGCAAGGTAAAGCAAGATCGATTAATCCCCAGACTGATTGCTGGATCTCTCTACAGTTTGCAGACCAGGAGCTGCAGCTGCCACTGATGCTGCAAAATGGCCTCTGTTCCATGTTTCCTCAGCAGCTTTTTTCCCGCAGGGGAGGAATCTGAAGTGTTTCCAAAATACTGGTCCCAAAGTACATAGGGCACTAACCTCTCACTTTGTCCTAGGCATATTTGTGCTGATAATTCTGGAATCTCCACAGCTGCTGGTGTTCTGGGGTCCCTCTAGCGGGATGCTGGCCTGCCCACCCTTGGGCTAAAACCGAGGCTCATGCAGGCCTGGGCTCCCCTCCCAGAGCAATGCGCTGTTGGTTACCATCTGCTGTGCTGCCAGCTCTCAGAGCGCTGTGCTGCCAGCTCCCTGCAGGGCTGCTGGACTGTCCTTAGCAGGAGGTTAGCTTCTCTGTGTCATTCTGTGTGTTCTGGGGTCCAGAAGTTGCTCAGATTCCACTTTTACATTGTTTGGAGGTTGTGTGGGGCAGAGCACCTTGGAAGTCATAATGTTCTGATTTTTACCTGTTATAATGAGGAATAGGGCAGCATTCTTTGGCAAGTACAGCAAAATCAATACGCATGTACACACACATATATAAACACACATATATGTGTGGATAAAGATTACTTACCGTTACATATGCATATGTGTATATACATATACACATATATATATATATATATGTGCATATATATACATATATATGCACACACACAAATACACACACACACACACACATACATACATACATATATATACACCTAGAGTTTTGTGTTTGGTTTGGTTTGATTTGGTATGATTTGATTTGGTATGATAGGCTTTTATTTTATCAACATGACTGCTTATTTTGCTGCTGCTTTTTTTAGAAAAATGATATTAGGTCTTTATATTCCAAGAAGAATAAACAGGACTTCAGTACAGAAGTTCTCATTCAACATATCCCTGCACATTAAAATATATGGCACTCAATTTAACTCTGTAGCAAAGATGAAGTTCTCAACTATATCTGCTCAGATTTGAACCTTGGTCTTTAGGAATCCTGCCTGAAACTCATCCTAATATTCCATTCCTCTGACTTTTAGAGTGTGATTATAGAAATGGAATTTTTTTTCTTTTGAAAATGACAGAATTTTGCTATTTTTACCCTAAGAGAAAGCATTTTAATTGGGGATTTTTTTCCTGTCAGAAAACTTATCTAAGCATGTTGAAAATACTTCCCTATGTCAGCAAAAACTTTTCTAACAATGAAGTAAAATACATCAAATAACACAAGGGAAACTTGAGCTGTACTGTATCTTTGAAGTATCATACACCTCTCTTGCTTTAAAGAAGAAGAAACTGGAGTACAAGGAAGGGAAGTGATTTGTCCAAAGTTTTACACTGACTCATTTATGGGACTTGAACTCTTATTTAGATTTGCCTTTTCTAAATCCAGTATTTTTTTCTCTTTATATCTAGGCATATTTGAATTTGTTTTGTTTTGTTTTTTTGGAGGGCAATTGGGGTTAAGTGACTTGCCCAAGGTCACACGGCTAGGCTTTTGTTTGTGTGCATTAAGTGTCTGAGTCAGGATCCGAACTCAGGTCCTTCTGACTCCAGGGCCGACGCTCTACTCACTGTGCCACCTAGCCGCTCCATATTTGAATTTGTAAATCTTTTAAATGAAAGGTTTTATATGTCACTCAGGAAGCAGTGGACTTTGCATTTTTCAGATATGTTGACTAAAATTTTTATAATTGAAGGGTCAATGTCTCAATGAAATTTGTTAGTATAATCCACAGAAAACAGGTGTTTAAATAAATACCTCTTACTTACGCACAACATTTCCAGCTTGGTATAACCTTTCAAAGTTTTTGCAAAATCACCTGGAACTAATTATGTGACAGAGTGGGATTCTAGCAATTAATACATTCATAAACAAGCAAGATAAATAAGTGAAACATCTCTATATACTGGCCCTAATAATACATACATACATACATACATACATACATACATATATATATATATATATATGGTTGGTAAATTTGGCAAAGTCAAATTAAAATTCTGTTAAACACTTAGAAACATATATTTTCTTTTCCAACATTGAGACTTGTGGTATAGACTTCCCCCCACCCCTTTGCTAATGTGCTTAGGGGAATAATCTCAATGGATGCAAATTTGAAATTTTGAAAATCACAAAGTTAATGATTTGGAACTCCCCTGAGCACTGATAATATTTTATTCCACCATTTAGGTTTTTAATTAAATTTTATAAATATAAAATCTTTCTGATTTTCAAATTTGGGTTGTTTGAATTGTACATGTTGGGATGCTTTTTTAATTCTGAAGAAAATCATCTGAAAATTAATAGAATGACTTGATTCAAATTACAAGAGGATGCAGTAAACAGAGTGGATCTAGCTTTCTAAAAGATATTTCTCCAATTCTCTCACTATGATTTTATGGATAAAATTACAATGATAGCATTACTCTCCCTCTTGTTACTCTGCAACTCATGGACATGGTCTTTTATATGTTTTTTTTCCCCATAATACAATCTGTTTTCCTTTTAAATTCCTTTGCACTGCCCTGTCCCAAAGTGTGTAATACACTTTCTGTTCACATACACCTTATGGCATTGTTTCCTTCATTTAAGAAAATTCAAGCCTCAGTTTCTACTACATATCTTTCCAGACACTCTCAATTGCTAGAAACATTCCATGACAAATTACTAAGATTATTATGAATACATGCCACTAATTATTTTTCTTAAGGAAAAATAGAAAGAGTAAGCATTTTAATCCATTATATATATATACACTCATGCATATACATATATGTGTTTGTGTATAAATACACATGTATATGTGTATGAATGCATATTCATATGTGTATCAATATATATGTATATGCATGTGTATATATGTATATATATACACGCATATATGTGTGTATATACACATACATGTATATGTATGTATATATAAACATATATATGTGTGTATATATACATATACATATATATATATAGACAGAAAACATGTTCTTATTAAGTTTGCTAATCGTTAAGGAGTGCAAGATAGGAGGAATAATTAATTCATTTCATGACAGAAATTAGAATCAGGAGGGTTTTTAAAATTTGCCCATTTAATAGTAGCTAATGTATAAAGATGAAAAGTAAAATAAGTAAGTAAAATATTTTGTTTTCCTTTTAAGATGATGGAGTAATGTAAAACAAAGAAAAAATTTCTATGATTCTCCTAAAAATGTATTAATATCAAACAAGAAGAATTAAAAAATAAATTCACCCAAAAATTCCATATGATAATACCACAATATAATGAAATTATAAGTTGGCATTGTTCCTTCATCATTCGGTAATTAACCTACAATTTACTTTTTAACCTTATTTTAGCCCGTTTTTTTTTAATAAAAAATACAGATATTTTGTTACAAAACAGCTGAATATTCAGATATAAAAAGTATTACACAGAGTTAACACTAGAAAAAGAGAAATATAAGAATTTGATACACAAATAGCAAAATAAATGAACAAAAGGAGAAAGAAAAATCAATAACCTCAATTAGCAATAATAAAAAATGTAATATCAAAAAAGTACCAAAGTAAGGAAAATATGATAGATTATAAGCAAAAATAATTTGGAGAAAAATACATACTCTTACTTTTGTTATTGCTGTTTGGGTTTAGGGTTATTGGATTTTTCCTTCTCCTTTTGTTCATTCAATTTGCTATTTGTTTATAATTTCTTGTACATTTAAAACATTTAAAAGTCAACCCCAAAATACTCACGATGGAGAGAGATGTCTACATCCAGAGAAAGAACTAGAAAGAACTGAGTTTTAATCCATATTGAAGCAAATTACCAGATCGTTTTCTTTTTCTTGTTTAGTTTTGTTTCCTCTTTCCCAATGAGTATTCTATCTGATACAATCCTTATTTACAACCTGAATGATGTCTAATGTGAAGGTATTTGCAGATCCTATGCTTGATTGTATGCTGCCCTGAGCGGGGGGATGGGTGGAACTGAATATTGTAAACTAAAAGTAAACAATCAAATTGATAAAGAGGACAAACATTAGAAAAAAGGTAATAAATATCTTTATTTGCATTCATATATGTAAAGACATGCAAATAAACATGTCTGACATGTTTCAAAGGCAACAAATTGCAAAATTGATGTATGTATACACATATGATGCATTTTTCTCTCAATGATATTTTTTTTAATCTTTCACTTCTTTAGTTTGTATTCTGTGCCTTTTAAAGTAATTAAGGTATTACAACAGAGATAGAGAAATTACCTTAGAGTCTGAAAAACCTTTGTGTGTAATATTTTTAGAGATATTTACAAAAACACATAAGCCTATACAAATATGTATTTACATGGTAGTTAGTATGTGTAGATGTATGTGTCTATCTATGGTTTCTTTGGTATGATAAACTTCCAAGGAGATATGCTCTAATAGCTAATTCCATCATTTTTTGACAACATAAAGTATTCATGAGTTACCCAAAGTACGGGAAGTTAAAATGATTTGCCCAGGCTTATATAGACAGTATATCAGAAATAGTATTTAAACCAAATCTCTCTCTCTCTATTTGTCTCTCTCTGTCTCTGTCTCTCTCTCTCTCTCTTTCTCTCTCTCTCTCTGTCTCTCTCTCTCTCTCTCTCTCTCTCTCTCTCTCTCACACACACACACACACACACACACACACACACACACACACAGGAGTTTGGGGGGAACTCAAGGAAATCATTTATTTTATTCTGTCATTTTGCCTCTTCCTCATTTATAAGTACTTGATAAATTTTGAGGTATTAATGAGAAGTACCTAAGAAAGTCTTCAAGACAGCATTTACTTCTATCAAAGAATAAGTATAATTGTATCATATATTCTCCAGATTTTTATTCATTTAAGTGTTGGTGAAATTATGTGTTGTGGAATATTAATAGATATAGCTTTCTTATTCCCTCATCTTGGGCAGCCTAGGTAAGAGTCAGTTGATATTATACATAGAGCATTGGACTTGAGTCAAGCCAAGAGCTGATTTCAGATCTGACATCAGATAAATGTTTACTATGTAACCTTGAACAGATCACTTAAATCCATGCCTGTTTTCTCTCTGTAAAATAGTAGGATTTATTGATCCAAGGATTATTCAGATTATTTTCTTTTCTTTTTTTCTTTTTGGAGGACAATTGGGGTTAAGTAACTTGCCCAAGGTCACATGGCTAGGTTTTGGTTTGTGTGTGCATTAAGTGTCTGAGGCCGGGTCCAAACTCAGGTCCTTCTGACTCCAGGGCCAACGCTCTACTCACTGCGCAACCTAGCCTCCCCCAGATTATTTTCACAAAGACTTTTTTTTTTCATTTAGAACATAAGCAATGTATATTATTTATTTATTTTCTCAAAGGTTTGCTTGTTGTGTTTATTGGTATTAATAGGGTTTGTGATTTTTCACCTTCACTTATTTATTTTCTCCATCCTTCAAATTGGTTGTGAATTGATCTTTTAATTCCCTGAAGATTATGTCACCCCCATCACGAATTTCCTCATTTTCACTGGGTCTAACCCAATTTCTTTGATTACATTTTATCATTTTTTATCTTTATTGTTGCTTCTTTTAATACATATGGCACTGTTTTGCTACAAATTGAGGCAGAGCACCTTACTGTAGCGTGCTTTATGGATGCTATAATTTTGATCATGGTGAGAAGAGATTTTTTTATAATGATGACTGTGAATCATGTCTATGATCTCATTGTTATCCTCCTTTTAGTTTCATTCTTCCATAAACATAATAGAACAAAGTTGAACATTTTTTCTCTTTTTTTACTTCCAATAGGAAGAAGCGTAGTTGATTCATCTAAGACCAATAATATACATTTCAATATGGCTGGCCCAAAAGTCTTAATGCTTCTTATTTCATTCTGCCCTATAGTGCCTACATTCTTTTCTTTCCTTCCAAAACCAGAATTTTTATGAGATTATGAAAAGTTTGTAGAGCAACTGATTTCATATTAGTTTAGATGTAAAGAAGTAAATGTATATCTCTTTATTTCCAAGGCCAAACAGTAATATAATACAATATAACATAATGTATTGTAATGTAATATAATGTGATTAATATAATATAGTCAATGTAATATAATTAATATAATACAATATACATCTCAGAGTCAATGATTAGCAAACTTCCTCATACTGATATAGAGAATTTAAATCCCTGTCCTTATTAAATATTTATTTTTCTACCTAGTGTGATACATATCCAAAGTTATCTAATTTGTACCTTAAATCATAAATTAGCAGCCTTCTATTAAAATAATTTCCAGAAATGTAGACATTCTTAGATCTTGTCTTTTACCATGATGGAAATAAGGAACTAAATGTAAAAAGACATTTGAGGAAAGATTTGAAATGATTATAAATATTCTATAATAATTGCAATCCCCTTAATTAGGGGAAACTTTAATTCTAGGAAAATATATAATCATGATGGTAAAGTGCAAAGGAAAATTTAGAACATACAATAAGTACAGACCAATCTGGATAACTGTTTGAGAATATATCCCATTAGCACAAAGAGATGATTGTAAGTTTGGTCATGACTTTGAGAACATTAGTAAAAAATAATGATGAGAGTTATGTGGAAATTGCTCAACAAAAAAAAAAAATGAAAATCCAGTGACTTTGTCTCTTAATATGTTTATTTTTTCTAAACTGAAAGAGCCAAATAGCATCCCTGAATGTTTCCCTGCTTGGGTCTATGTATCTCAGTAGGTATACTGTCAAAAAAAGTCTACTATGAGGCTCTGTCTTTTTGTGCTCAAACCTAGCTCTCTGACACTAGTTAAATATAATTGGTTCTATTCTTAGGCAACATATGAAATAAAAGAAAGTACCACTGAGATTTCTAATACCATTATTCTATTATTTTCCCCTCACATACATTTGAAACTTATCCTGCAAGTTTTGGTACAGTTGAATATAGCATGAAAGTGCCTGCCTATTGATCTTGGCATTGTTCAGTACAAAAAAAAAATTCCTAATTAGGGAGTCTGCAACACACAAAAGAAAGTAAATTATAACCCAATACCATGTCAATGGAGGGTTATTTTCTAGTTTTACATAATAGCAGTACTTAAAAGAAAAATAAAAGGTAATAGTGAATACATAAATCTGCTTTCACATAATTATAAGGTATACACATACAGCACAAATGTCAGAAAATTACTCAGGAGGTGGTTGGTCATTTGATTTCCAAGTACTGAACTATCAGAGCATAAGACTTTTACCCAGCGAGAAGAACAAAAGCAACAATGACACACCACTGGGCAAATGTTTATTTATTGAACGTAGGCTAATTATAGAGCAGGATATAAATGGTTTCTGCATTAGTTATAGTACTATTTACAGGACAATAAGGAAAGTACTCTGTTGGAGAAAAGTCATTTCTGACAGGGTTGTAATAATTTTCACTGTAAGAACATGGTATATATAGAAACAGACTTTACCAACACAAACTTGGCCTACAAATAATTATGATGTTTTTTTTTCTTTCATGAGTTCAAGCTATAATTTTCAGATGTAAGTGTTCTATTGTCATGCTGTGAAATGTTACATAGTCAAATAAATAACTGGTGTACTCAACAAATATGCAGAAAAAAGTTACTGTTGTTCCATAAAGTAATTGTCTAGAGTAAAATCCCTTTCATTTGTACCTCATTAATAGAAAATATCAATTATATTCTTAAAATATTATCTCATTACGTATTGACAATTTGGCTTTGAAAGCCTTTCCAACCAGCTTATATTTTAACCTTTACAAACTGGAAAATATGGAAAAGATGACAAAGGTGACAAAAGAAAATAGCACTTAAGAAACTATTCTTTATCCAGGTTATAAAGAAAGATTGTATGAGATGGAACAAACAATGGGGAAGAGGAAATAAAGCCAAACAAGAAAAAGAGAGAGAGCAGGTAGTTTGCTTCAATAGGCATTCAAACTCTCTTCTTTCTAATTCTTTCTCTGAATGTAGATATATCTCTCTATCATGAGTCTTTTGGAGTTGACATAAATGCCTGCATTGCTGGGAAGAGTCGAGTCTATCAAAATTGGTTATCACAACTACATTTTGTCTGCAATTATGTACAAATTTCTCCATGTTCTCCTATTCTCAGTCAGCATCAGTTCATATATAACTTTCAAGTTATATGTGAAGTTCTGTTCTTTGTTTCTGTTATTTGTTTCTTTTTTTTAACAAATGCTTTATTAATTACTGTTTTACATCATTCATTTCTGCGAGATTTTGAGTTACAATCATTTCACCCACCTGTTTTTCCCCTACCCAACCTCCCATAATAGCAGTCCCGCAAGAAATCATTTCCTCCAATTGGCTCTCTCCCATACCTTCTCCCATACGCCCTTTGACTTTTCCATTACAGGAAGGTAAATCTTTCTGGCCCAATGCCTGCACATCTTATCTCCCAATTACAAGCAAAAGAATATTGATAATAGTATATATATTTGAAACATTTAGTCTTAAAACCTCAAATTTCAGATCCATTTCCTTCCTCTCTTGACACCCATTCCCTCTGGGAAGATAAGTATTTCAGTACATGTTATACATGTCTAGCTATGCAAAACATTACCATAGTAGATATACTGTACAAGGCTGCTTATAATACCCTCCCACTCATCCCACCCCCCACCGGGTCCATTCCCTACATGATCCTGTCCCTCTTCTATAGTGGGTACTTCCAACCTTCCCTCACCCCAAGGATGCTCTCCCATCCATCATGCCACCTCTCTTTCCCCTTCCCCCTGTTCTGCTGTAGGTTGAGATATCCCATTTAGTATGTATGTCATTCTCTCCTTGAACCAAATTCAATGAGAATGTAGTTTTGCCTTTTTGCCTTCCTATTCTCCCCTTCCCTTGCATCCACTTTCCCTTGCTTCTTCTACATGAGATAGTTTACCCTACCCTGTCTCTCCCCATCTCCTCTTGCCACTTTCCTCTCACAACTCATAATTTCATCCCTTGAGTATTCTCCCTTCCCAACAAATTCAACCTATGCCCTCTATCCATAAATAACTGTAACCATATACACACACAATCACATATGTATTCATATGACCACACACCCTTCTTCCCTTATTTTCATAGTGAGAAAGATATCATCAGTCACAGTAATTGTTTTTCCATATAGGAATGTAAATATTTCAAAGTTGATAAGTTCCTTTTGATTTTTTTTTTCCCTGATTACCTTCTCAGGCATCTCTTGCTTCTTGTGTCTGGATGTCAAATTTTCTATTCAATTCTGGTTTTTTCCTCAATAATGCTTAAAATTCCTCTCTTCCACTGAATGACTATATTTTCCCCTGAAACAAAATACTCAGTTTTGCTGGGTAGGTGACCCTTGGGTTCATTCCCAGTTCTTTTGCCCTCTGGAATGTCATATTCCGTGCCCTTCGATCCCTCAGTGTAGAAGCTGCCAGGTCCTGTGCTATTCTGATTGTGTTTCCACAATATTGAAATTGTTTCTTCCTGGCTGCTTGTTGTATTTTCTCCCTGATCTGGGGATTCTGGAACCTGGCTATAATATTCCTGGGAGTTTTCTTTTTGGGATCTTTTTCAGGAGGTGATCGGTGGATTCTTTCAAACTCTATTTTGCCCTTTGGATCTAAAACATCAGGGCAATTTTCCTTGAGAATTTCTTGAAGGGTGATTTCTAGGTTCTTTCTTTGATCATGGCTTTCAGGTAGTCCAATAATTTTTAAATTGTCTCTCCTGGATCTATTTTCAGGTCAGTGGTTTTTCCCATGAGATATTTCACATTGCCTTCTAATCTTTCATTTGTTTGGATCTGCTTAACAGCATCTTGATTTCTCATAAAGTCATTAGCTTCCATTTGCTCCAGTCTAACTCTGAAGGAATGAATCTCCTCAGTGAACTTTTGAGATTCTTTTTCCATCTGGCAAATTCGACTTTTTAAGGCATTCTCCTCTTTGCCCTTTTGGGCCTCCTTTGCCATTTGAGTTAGTCTATTTTTAAGGTGTTGCTTTCCTCAGTCAGGCTGTTGACCCTCATTTCATACTTTTCCTGCGTCCTTCGCATTTCTCTTTCCAATTTTTCCTCCACTTCTCTTATTTGATTTTTAAAGTCCTTCTTAAGGTCTTCTATGGCCTGCAACCCACTCATGTTTTCCCCTGCGGGTTTTGGAGCAGGACTTCTGACCTCACAGTCCTTTTCCCACTCTATTCCCCAAAAATAGGAGTCTAGGGTTGCATTTTTCTGTTTCCTTTGCCTTGGCATGTTGCCACTTAATTACTTGACTTTTGAACTTGTTGCCACACTATGGCTTTGCTGACAGATAGGGGAATTTTCGTCCCGAACGTGTGGGAGGGCAACTTCCATTTCTGGCAAACTGTAAACCCACCAACAACTTCCAACCCAGATCACAATCCAGATCCAGGGAGGTTAAAGTAAGAGTGAGTACCCCACAAAACTGATCGCTGGATCTCCCTACAGTTCGCAGGGCATAAGCTGGAGCTGCCTCCGAAAACTACGAAATGGAGTGTCTCCTCAGTGGCTTCTAGCCCCCAGGGAAGGAAGCCGACGCATTCCCCAAATACTTGTCCCAAAGTCCATAGGGCACTAACCTTTTACTTTTTCCTAGGCATGCCTATGTTGATAATTCTGGAATTGCCACAGCTGCTGGTGTTCTGGGTTCTCTCCAGCTGGCTGCTGGCCCTGCTGCCCTGGGGCTAAAACCTTGGCTCATGGGGACCTGGGCTCTGCTTGGCTTGGCTTGGCTCCCCACACTCTGTTCCCTGCATGCTGCGGGCTCCCAGAGCACTGCTGTAGTCCTTCCTGCAGGGCTGCTGGGCTGTCCTCAGTGGGAGGTAAGCTTCTCTGTGTCGTTCTATGGGTGCTGGGGCTCCAGAAGTTGTTTAGAGTCCCCTTTTACATAGTTTGGGGGGAATCTGGCGGCAGAGTGGCTTGGATCCTCTTTGTTTCTTATAACACAATAATATTTCATTACATTCATATATCAAAACTTCTTTAGCCATTCCTCAATAGATGGACATCACCTTAAATTCCAGTTCTTTGCCACCACAAAAAGAGTTGCGATAAATATATATTTTTTACATATGGGTATTGCTCCTACTTGTATAATCTCTTTGGGATACAATCTTAGAAGTGGCTTTGCTGGGTCAAAGGGTATGAAATTACTTATAAACCTTTGAGCTCCACATTGCTCTCCAAAATGGCTGAATTAGTCCACAACTCCACCAAAAAAACATTCGTGGTCCAATTTATCCACATACTCTTCAGCACTTGTCATTTTCCTATTTTGTTATCTTAGGCAATCTTTTTTTTTAAACAAATGCTTTATTAACTTCTGTTTTACATCATTCATTTCCACCAGATTTTGAGTTACAATCATTTTCCCCCCATTATTCCCCTACCCAACCTCCCAGAATAGCAGTCCCACAGGATATCGCTTCCTCCAATCTGCTCTCTCCCATACCTTCTCCCATACCCCCATCGACTTTTCCATTAGAGGAAGGTGAGTCTTTGTGTCCCAATGCCTGCACATCTTATCTCCCTATTACAAGCAGAAGAGTATTAATAATAGTATTTATATATATTTGAAACATTTAATGTTAAGACCTCGAATTTCAGATCCATTTCCTTCCTCCCTTGTCACCCATTCCCTCTTGGGAGATAAGTAATTCAGTATATGTTGTACATGTCTAGGTATGCAAAACATTATCATAGTAGATATATTGTACAAGGCTGCTTATAATTCCCTCCCACTCATCCCACCCCCACCTGGTCCATTCCCTACATGATCCTGTCCCTCTTCTATAGTGGGTACTTCCAACCTCCCCTCACCCCAAGGATGCCCTACCATCCATCATCCCTCCTCTCATCCCCCTTCCCCCTATCCTGCTGCAGGTTGAGATATCCCATTTAGTATGTATGTCATTTTCTCCCTGAAACAAATTCAATGTGAATGTGGTTTTGCCTTTTTAGCCTTCCTTATTCTCCCCCTCCTTTGCAACCACTTCCCCTTGCTTCTTCTACATGGGATATAAGTAACATAGGACACTAACCTCTTACTGTGTCCTAGGCATGTCTATGTTGATAATTCTGGAGTTGCCACAGCTCCTGGTGTTCTGGGGTTCCTCCATCCGGCTGCTGGCCCTGCCGCCCTGGGGCTAAAACCTTGGCTCACGCGGACCTGGGCTAGGCTCGGCTTCTGCGCGCTGCCAGGTCCCAGACCTCTGTGCTGGTCCTTCCTGCAGGGCTGCTGGGCTGTCCTCAGCGGGAGGTTAGCTTCTCTGTGTCCTTCTGTGGGTTCTGGGGCTCCAGAAGTTGTTCAGAGTTTCCTTTTACATAGTTCCAGGGGAATCTGTGGGCAGAGAGGCTTGGACGAGCTGTTTCTACTCCGTCATCTTGGCTCCGCCCTATCTTAGGCAATCTTATCGGTGAGATGTTGTACCTTAGAATTCTTTTGATTTGCATTTCTCTAATCAATAGATATTTAAAGCATTTTTTCATATTCTTATAGATATCTTTAGTTTCTTCTTCTGAAAACTGTTTATATCCATTGAATATTTAACAATTGGGAAAGACTTGTATTCTTATTGATGCAACACAATTCTCTGTATATATTAGAAATAAGGCCTTTATCAGTGACATTGTTTGTAATTTTTTTCTCAATTTTCCACTTCTCTCTTTATCTTGGTTACATTGGCTTTGTTTGTACAATAGCTTTTCAATTTAATGTAATCAAAATGATCCATTTACAATTTTATAATGGCTTCTAATACAATTAAACTCAATATTCTGCAGCCACCTTATTTAGGTTTCGGTAATTTCTAGGTACTATAGACACATTCCGATTATTTGTAGGTTATTTCTCACTCTCATAATATAATTCTCCAATATTCTTTTTTTATATAACATTCATTTGCTGAATGATATATTTCACATAGTTTTTTGCATAAAAGTTATTTTCTTTAATTAGTAGAACCGAATGCATCATGCTACATATTTCCCCATTACACTTCAAGAGATTAGTAACTTTTAGATGGTGGAGAAAGAACAGCACTTCTACAGTACTCCAACCCACACCACTTCAAAATTATTTAAAAGGGGGACTCTGAAAGACCTCTGGAGTTTAAAAACCCACAAAATGACACAGAGAATCTAACCTCCCACTGATGAAAGCCTGGAAGCCCAGCAGGGAGAGGCCAACACAGAGCTCTGGGAGCAGAGCCCAGGACAGCGTAAGTAGGAGGTTTTAACCCAAGGACAGCCAGACCAGCAGCCGGCTGGAGGGACCCTAGGATACCAGCAGCTTTGGCTTTTCCGGAATTATCAATGCATAGATGCCTAGGACAAAGTGAAACTCCTGTGCCCTATGGACATTTGTACTGGTTAGGAGAGTGAGTCAGCTTCTTACCCTGGGAGGGAGAAGCCACTGAGCAATTGGCACAGCCTATGTCACCTTGCAACACTGCAGCTTCAACTGCTTGCCTGCAAAATGTAGCATTCCGTCTGGTGGGTAATAGTACCTTCTTTACCTTTCTTGGATCTGGATTGTGATCTGGGGTGGAGATCTTGGGGTGTGTGACCACCTTGCCACAGTGTGTGGAGGCTTCAGAGAGGCCACCCAACTAACACCTCCAGCAGTTGAGAAAACCCCAGCTTTTAGGATGGAAGCTCCCCTGGCTGGTGGCAGAGTACTACAGTGCCAACAAGCACAAAAGTCAAGTAACTGAGTGGCAACATGCCTAGGCAAAGGAAACAAAATAAACAGAAAAAATTCACCATTAAACTCCTTCTTTGGGGGCAAAGAAAATCAAAGCATGGAACAGGAGGAGGACTGTGAGCTCAGAAATCATGCACCAAAAGCCCCAAATGGAAATCTGAGCTGTTTAGAGGAAATAGAGGACCTTAAGAAGCGGATAAGAGAAGGGGGGAAAATTGGGAAGAGGAATGAGAAAAATGCAAGAAAAGCATGAAATGGGAGTCAACAGCCTGAATGAGGAAAATAACACCTTGAAAAATAGACTAACACAAATCAAAGAAGAGGCTCCAAAAAGCAATGTGGGGAAGAATGCCTTAAAAACCCAAATTTTCCAGATGGAAACAGAATCTCAAAAGCTCACTGAGGAGAATCATTCCTTCAATACTAGATTGGAGCAAATGGAAGCTAGTGACTTTATGAGAAATCAAGATGCAATTAAGCACATCCAAACAAATGAAAGAATAGAAGGCAAGGTGAAATATATCATGGGAAAAACCAATGACCTGGAAAATACATATAGGAGAAACAATCTAAAAATTATTTGACTACCTGAAAACCATGACCAAAGAAAGAATCTAGAAATCATCCTTCAAGAAATTCTCAAGGAAAATTGCCCTGATGTTGGGGGGTGGAGCCAAGAGGGCAGGAAGGAAGCAGTAACTGCGCTAATCTCCTCCATCACTAAACCTTAAAAAGTGAATCTGAAAGGATTTTGGAGTGACAAAATCCACTTGGAGATGGAGTGTGGCAGAATCCAACCCAGGAAGGTGCCCAGTGCTTCCATAAAGGGCTAGTGCAGAACATGTGGGGTCTGCACAGCTCAGATTTAAGAGCAGACAAGCAGAAAACACCAGAGAGAGAAGCCCCAGCCTGAAGACTTACCAAGGACAAATTGCTTTCATCTCACCATCATCTCACCAGGGGACAGGAGGAATCACTGGAGCCAGGTAGGAGAGTCAGCTCCCAGAAGAGATAGCAGTTTCTCCTGCAGTAATCGGCCCCTATCCTGGCAGTTTAGAAATTGCCTCCCCCTATAATAACGGGGCTAGAATGGCAAATTATATTCTAGTTGCTCTGATCCTCCCATTCCTCCTTCATGAAGTAAAAACCTGGAAGATAATTCTCCCACCAATATAAGCTTGGGAGTCTCCAAGAAGGGATGTAACTGAGACAGCCAGGAGTCTGAAGAGAAGAGAGGGTGGGGTCCCAAAGAACCCCACCTCACCTGACCGACAAAAGCCTGCTCATAGCCAAGGAATATAGAGGCAGAAATCTAAAGTGGTTTGATCCATCCACTTCCACAGAATACTCTGTGCGCATCTATATTCCACTATGAGATTCCTACCTTAGTCACAAATTAGAAACGCAAAGGCTACAGCATTCAAAGTCAACTACCAGGCCCTTAGCTCACAGCCTGAGAAATTAAGAAATAGGAAATCACAATGGGAAGGAAGGAAGCTGAGAAGGAGAAGCAGAAGGCAAGAAAATCGATCGAGGATTACTATGTACGTCAAGAACAACCAAATACAAAGGACAATTTGACTCTCTACCCACACCTGAGACCATAGAAGGAAATATGAACTGGTCTCAAGCCCAAATAGCATTCTTGGAGGAGTTTAAGAAACATTTTAAAAAGCAAATCAGGGAGGCAGTGACCAACATGGAAAAAAAGTCTCAATAAAGAAAACAAATCCTTAAATTGTAAAATTAGTGAAGTTATTGGAGAAATACCTCCCTATAAGAGGACCTTCAAAAACTAACTGAAGGCTATAATTTGTTAAAAATTAGAATCACTCAAATTGAAACTGAGAACTCTATGATGCATCGAGTCAATCAAACAAAACAAGAAAAATTCGAAGGAAATGTAAAATATCTCACTGGCAAAACAACTGACCTAAAGAACAGATGCAGGAGCGATAACTTAAGAATTATTGCTCTACCAGAAAGCCATGATGAAAAAAGCAGCCTAGACATCATACTTCAAGCTATTGTCAAAGAAAACTGTCCTGAGGTCCTGAAATCAGAAGATAAAAGAGTTATCGAAAGAATTCAACAGACTCCTCCTGAAAGAGATCCCAAATTGAAAACTCCAAGAAATATAGTAGCCAAATTCCAGAATTACAAGATTAAGGAAAAGATTTTGTAAGCAACCAAAAAGAAACTATTTAAATATCATGGAATTACAGTTAGGATCACACAGGACCCAGCGACTTCTACATTAAAAGAGTGGAAGGACTGGTATTTGATATTTCGTACGTTAAGAGAGCTAGGACTACAATGAAGAATTACCCAGCAAAACTGAGAATAATCTTTCAGGCAAGGAGATTGTCATTTAATGAATTAAGGGAACATTCCTGATGAAAAAGCCAGAGCTCAGTGGAAAATTTGATCTCCAATTATAAGATTTAAGGAAGACATAAAAAGGTAAACAAGGAAAACAGACGCACACATACATACATGTACACACCCACAACTCATACACACGTGTACATAATTTGGTATTAAAGAAGAGCAAAATGTTCACATCCCTATATGAGGAGCTGATAACTGTCGATATTGAAATTTCATGATTATCAAGACCTTCAAAAGGGTTATACTTAAATAGAGGGTGTGGTTAGGATTGCACCAACCTGAAGACTTAAAAAAAAAAGAACTATTAAAAGTGGACTGTAATGGGAAAAAGGAAAGTATGAGATAGGAAAAGGTAAACTATGGCATTCGAAGAGGCATAAAAATACACTAATGTACAGGGGAAAGAAAGAGGGCAAGGGACATCATTTAAAAACTATTCTCACAGCTTCTGTTTCAAAGAGGGATCAAGTTAATCAGTGAAGTTTAAGATTCTAATGTGAACAGACACATAAATTCATTAAATAGAGGAAAATGAGGGAGGGAGAGGAGGACTGTTTGAAATTTATTCTCATTGGTTTGGATTCAAATGGGAGTAACTTAGGCTGATAAGTATAAAAATTTATAGGGTCCTATAGGTAGTGGGAGGGTAAGCAAGTGTTAAAAAGTAGGAGACTAGATATCCCATTTAGTATGAATGTCATTCTCTCCCTGAACCAAATCCTATGAGAATGTGGTTTTGCCTTTTTGCCTTCCTATTCTTCCCCTCCCCTGCAGCCACTACCCCTGGCTTCTTCTACATGAGATAGCTTGCCCTACCCTGTCTTTCCCCGTCTCCTCTTGCCACTTTCCTCTCTCACTTCATAATTTCACCCCTTAAGTATCCTCCCTTCCCAGCAAATTCAAACTATGCCCTCTATCGATGTATAACTGTAAACATATATACACACATTCACATATGTATTCAAATGACCATACATACTAAATGGGATATCTCACCATGCAGCAGAATAGGGGAAGGATGATGAGAGGAAGGATGATGGATGGGAGGGCATTCTTGGGGGGAGGGGAGGTTGGAAGTACCCACTATAGAAGAAGGACCGAATGACGTAGGGAATAGATCAGGTGGGGTGTGGGATGGGTGGGAGGGTATTATAAACAGCCTTGTACAATATATCTACTATGGTAATGTTTTGCATAGCTATACATGTACAACACTTAATGAATTGCTTAACTTCCCAAAGGGAAAGGGTGACAAGGGAGGAAGGGAATGGATCTGAAATTCAAGGTCTTAAAATTAAATGTTTCAAATATATATAAATACAATTATTAATATTTTTTCATGTAATTGGGAGATAACATGTGCAGGCATTGGGGCACAGAATTTCACCTTCCTCTAATGGAAAAGTCGAAGGGAGAAGATATGGGAGAGAGCAGAATGGAAGGAGCAATATCTTTTGGGAATGCTATTCTGGGGTGGTTGGTAGAGGAAAAATGGAGGAAAAATTGTAACTCAAAATCTGCTGGAAATGGATGATATAAAACAGAAGTTAATAAAGCATTTGTTTAATTAAAAATAAAGTAGGACACTAAATGTGGGGGGTTAGAGTGGAGGGAAATCATAGTAAGGGGGAGGGTAAGTTAAGAAGGGGGATCACAGGTTGGCAACACTGAAGGAGGGGGTTGTCAAAAGGAAAAAAAATTTCAAGGAGGGGAAGGGAGAAGGAAGAAACAAGAGGATAAATAGGTGAGGGAATAGGATGGAGGGGAAGAGAGAGATACACATCATTACTGTGAATGTGAATGGAATGACCTCTCCCAGAAAAAAAAAAAAAGGTGGATAGCAGAATGGATTAAAAACATAATCCTACAATATGCTGCCTACAAGAAATACATTTGAAACTCAGTGATACCCACAGGGTAAAGGTAAAATGTCGGAGTAGAATTTATTATGCCTCAGCTAAAGTAACAAAAGCAAGGATAGCATTACTTATCTCAGATAAAGCAAAATCAAAAATATATCTAATTAAAAGACATAAGGAAGGAAACTATATCCTGCTAAAAGGCACCATCGAGAATGAAGCAATATCATTACTTAATATATATACGCACCAAGTTGTATAGCATCCGAATTCCTAGAGGAGAAGTTAAAGGAATTAGAGGAAGAAGTAGATAGCAAAAATATACTAGTGGGGAACCTTAACCTTGCCCTTTCTGAACTTGATAAATCTAACCTCAAAATTAACAAGAAAGAAGCTAAGGAGGTGAAGAGAATTTTAGAGAGACTAGATATGATGGATCTCTGGAGAAAACAGAATGGGGATAAGAAGGAATGTACTTTTTTCTCAGCAGTGCATGGTACATACTCAAAAATAGACCATGTACTAGGTCATAAAAATGTACAATTCAGTGTAGGAAGGCAGAAATATTAAATGCATCATTCTCAGATCATGATGCAATAAAAATTATATGCAATAAAGGGCCATGGAAAGATAGACTAAGAACTAACAGGAAATTAAATAATTTAATGCTAAAGAATGGGTGGGTCAAACAAGAAATTATAGAAACCGTAAACAATTACATTCAAGAGAATGATAATAATGAGACAACACAACAAAGTTTTGGGGATGCATTAAAGGCAGTTTTTAGGGGAAGTTTTATATCCCTGAGTGCATACTTGAACAAAGTAAAGAGAAGGGAGGTGAATGAATTGGACATACATTGAAAAAGCAAGAAATAGAACACATTGAAAATCACCAATTTATTACTAAATTAGAAATATTGAAAACGAAAGTAGAGAATAATAAAATTTAAATTGACAACTATTGAATCAATAAATAAATCTAAGAGCTGGTTTTATAAAAAAAGCAATAAAATTGATAGGCCCTAAGCCAATATTATAAAAAAAAATAAAGAAATAAACCAAGTAATGAGTATCCAAAAATGAAAAGGGTGAATCTACCTCCTATGAAGAGGAAATCCAAAAAAAATAATTAGGAATAATTTTTCACAATTGTATGCACATAAATGTGACAATCTTAGTGAAGCAGATGAACATATACAAAATTAAAAGTTGGCCACATTAAATGAAGAGGAAGTGTATTACCTATATAATCCCATCTCAGAAAAAGAAATCAAACAAGATATCAACTCACTCCCTAGGAAATAATCTACAGTGCCAAATGGGTTTACTAGTGAATTCTATCAAACATTAAAAATTGATTCCAATACTCTATGAACTATTTTGGAAAATTAGTGGAGTACTAACAAATTAAGGGATAAAACAGTGAAAGAAAATTATGGACCAATTTCCCTCATGAATTTAAATGCAAAAAAAAATTAATAAAATATTAGCCAAAAGACTGCAATTACTTATTACAAAAATGATACTTTTTGATCAGGTAGGATTTATTCCAGGAATGCAAGAATGGTTTAATATTAGGAAAAACATCATTATAAATGAGCACATCAAAAATAAAACCAGCAGAAACCACATGAATAAATCAATAGATTCAGTAAAGTCTTTGGAGAGAATAAAACATCCCTTCCTATGGAAACACTAGAAAGTATAGGAATAAATGGAGCCTTCCTTAAAATAATTGATAGCATCTATATGAAAACATCAGCAAGTATTATATGCAATTGGGATAAACTAGAAGCATTTAAAATAAGATCAGGAGTGAAACAAGGGTGTCCATTATCAGCCCTCTTATTCAATCTGGTACTAGAAACATTAGCAGTAGCCATTAGAGAAGAAAAAGTAATCAAATGAATCAAATTAGGCAAAGAAGAGAACAAGCTATCACTCTTTGCAGATGGTATGATGATATACTTAGAGAATCCTAGAGAATCAAGTAAAAACCTACTTGAGACAAAACTAAATTTGGCAATGTTGCAGGATATAAAATAAACCCACATAAACCCTCAGCATCCTGTACATCTCTAACAAAACTCAACCGCAAGAGATAGAAAGAGAAATCCCATTTAAAGTCACTGTAGACATTACAAAATATTTGGGAATCTACTTGCCAAAACAAACCCAGAATCTATATGATCACAACTACAAAACACTTCTCACACAAATAAAGTCAGATCCAAAGAGTTGCAAAAATATCAATTGCTACTGGCTGGGTTGAGCTAATATAATAAAAATGACAAGTTTACCCAAACTAAACTATATATTTAGTGCCATACCAATCAATTTACCAAAAAACTACTTTCTAGAGTTAGATAAAATAATAAGAAAATTTATTTGGAAAAACAAACGGTATAGAATATCAAGGGAATTAATGAAAGGAAATGCTAGGGAAGGTGGACTAGCTATGCCAGATCTTAATCTGTATCATATAGCAGCAGGTATCAAAATTGCTTGGTACTGACAGAGGGGTTCGTTAGTGGATCAGTGGAATAGATTCGGTGCGGAAGACTCAGCAGGTAATGAATATTGTAATCTATTGTTTGACACAAATATGGTACTGATTCCTAAATCAGGAAGAGATAAGACAGAGAAAGAAAATTATATATCAATTTCCCTCATCAATTTGGACGCAAAAATTCTAAATAAAATATAAGCCAAAAGACTCCAAGAACCTATCACGAAAATAATAAACTTTGATCAGGTAGGATTCATTCCAGGAAAGCAAGGATGGTTTAATATTAGGAAAACCATCAGTATAATTGAGCATATTAACACTAAGACTAGGAGAAATAACATGGTCATCTCAAAAGGTGCAGAAAAGGCTTCTGACAAAGTAAAACATCCATTCCAATTAAAAACACTAGAAAGTATAGGAATAAATGGAGCCTTCCTTAAAATAGTTGACAGAATCTTTTTTTTAAAACCATCAGCAATTATTATATGCAATGGGGATAAACTAGAAGTGTTTCCAAGATCAGGAGTGAAACAAGGGTGTCCAAAATCACCCCTCTTATTCAATCTGGTACTAGAAGTAGCAATTAGAGAAGAAAAAGAAATCAAAGGAATCAAATTAGGCAAAGAAGTGACCAAGCTATCACTCTTTGCAGATGATATGATGATATACTTAGAGAATCCTAGAGAATAAAGTAAAAAACTACTTGAGACAATAAATAAATTTGGCAAAGCTGAAGGATATAAAGTAAACCCACATAAATCCTCAGCCTTCCTGTACATCTCTAATGAAACTCAACAGCAAGAGATAGAAAGAGAAATCCCATTTAAAGTCACTGTAGACATTATAAAATATTTGGGAATCTACTTGCCAAAACAAACCCAGAATCTATATGATCACAACTACAAAACACTTCTCACACAAATAAAAACAAATCTAAATAGTTGGAAAAATATCAATTGCTCATGGCTGGGTCGAGCTAATATAATAAAAATGACAATTTTACCCAAAATAAACTATATATTTAGTGCCATACCAATCAATTTACCAAAAAACTACTTTGTAGAGTTAGACAAAATAATGATAAAATTTATTTGGAAAAACAAACGGTCTAGAATATCAACGGAATTAATGAAAAGAATTGCTAGGGAAGGTGGACTAGCTATGCCAGATCTTAATCTGTATTATACAACAGCAGTCATGAAAACTGCTTGGTACTGGCAGAGGTGTAGAGTAGTGGATCAATGGAATAGCTTAGGCGCAGGAGACCCAGCAGCTAATGAGCATAGTAATCTATTGTTCGATAAACACAAAGACCCCCGTTTTTGGGATAAGAATGCACTATTTGACAAAAACTGCTGGGAAAACTGGAATACAGTATGGCAGAAACTGGGCATAGATCACTATCTAACACCATATTCCAAAATCAAGTCTAAATGGGTGCATGATCTAGGTGTAAAGGATGATACTGTAAGCAATTTGGGAAAGCAAGGAATAGTTTACCTGACGGATCTGTGGAGAGGGGAAGTTTTTAGGACCAAACAAGAATTAGAGAGCATTACAAAATGCAAAATGGATAATTTTGATTACATTAAATTGAAAAGCTTCTGCACAAACAAAGCCAATGTAACCAAGATCAAGAGGGAGGTGGGAAATTGGGAAAGAATTTTTACAATTTCTTTCTCTGATAAAGGACCCATTTCTAAAATTTATAGAGAATTGAGCCAAATCTATATGAATACAAGTCATTCCCCAATTGATAAGTGGTCAAAGAATATGAATAGGAAGTTTTCAGAGAAAGAAATTAAAGATATCTATAAGCATATGAAGAAATGCTCTCAACCACTATTAGTTAGAGAAATGCAAATCAAAACAACTCTGAGATACCACATCTCTCCAGTCAGATTGGTTAAGATGACAAAACAAGAAAGTGACAAATGCTGGAGAGGATGTGGACCAATTGGAACACTAATACATTGCTGGTGGAGTTGTGAACTTATCCATCCATTCTGGAGAGCAATCTGGAATTATGCCCAAAGGACTATGAATAATTTCATACCCTTTGACCCAACAATACCACTTCTAGGGTTATATCCCAAAGAGATCATAGAAGTGGGAGAAAGATCCATATGTACAAAAATATTTTTAGCAGCCCTTTTTGTGGTTGCAAAGAATTGGAAACTAAAGGGGTGCCCATCAATTGAGGAATGCCTAAACAAGTTGTGGTATATGAATGTAATGGAATTTTATTGTGCTATAAGAAACGAGGTTGTGACGGATTTCATAATTACCTGGAGAGACGTAGACAAACTGATACTGAGTGAGAAGAGTAGAGTAAGAAGAAATTTTTATACAATCACAGACATACCATATCTGTGACGACCAACTATGACAGACTGGACTCTTTTCAGCAATGCAGTGATATAAGTTAACCCGAATGACTCAAGAAACTGAGAAATGCGCCATCCAGAGATATAACTATGAAGAAATGAGCCTGAATCCGTATGGAAGCAAACTAAATGATCTTGTTCTTTTCATTGTTTGGTTTTAATTTATCCCTTACAATCTTTCATCCCACCGAGTACAATATGCCTTTGTAATTGGAATAATGTCTAATATGAATGCATTTGCTGTACTATATGCTGTCTTGAGTGGAGGGGGGAGGAAAGTAAAGGAAATTTGAAAATCAAGTAACTATGGAATTGAATCTTGTTAAATGAAACTAAACTAATAAATTAAAAAAATGTTAATATGAAATTCTTGTCTTTGATAAAAATAAATTGTTAAACTTTATTGTTGAATTTTAGATTGTTCCTTAAACCACAGGCTATAGTTTGGTGCTTTTCAATTTAATTATTAACTGAATTAAGAAATACATGCATAAGCATTCATGGTCAGTAGTGGGGCTTTTCGTTACAAAAGAGCAAATCTCAGAAAATATTAATTGAAAATAGATTATTTGAAATGTTCTTATGCTTTCATATCTTTTCATTTTCTTCCATCATCTTAACAGCTTCTATAGTAAAATTAAATAAAAATAAAAAAAAATAATTCTTGAAAGTCCTCTATTCCACTGAATGACCATATTTCCCCCTGAAACAATATACTCAGTTTTGCTGGGTAGGTGACCCTTGGGTTCATTCCCAGCTCTTATGCCCTTTGGAATATCATATTCCATGCCCTTCTATCCCTCAATGTAGTAGCTGCCAAGTCCTGTGCTATTCTGATTGTGTTTCCGCTATATTGAAATTGTTTCTTCCTGGCTGCTTGTAGTATTTTCTCCTTGATCTGGGGATTCTGGAACCTGGCTATAATATTCCTGGGAGTTTTTTTGGGGGCAATCTTTTTCAGGAGGTGAACTGTGGATTCTTTCAACCTCTATTTTGCCCTCTGGGTCTAAAACATCAGGGCAATTTTCCTTGAGAATTTCCTTAAGGATGATTTCTAGGTTCTTTCTTTGATCATGGCTTTCAGATAGTCCAATAATTTTTAAATTATCTCTCCTGGATCTATTTTCCAGGTCAGTGGTTTTTCCCATAAGATATTTCACATTGCCTTCTATTCATTCATTTGTTTGGATCTGTTTAACAGCATCTTGATTTCTCATAAAGTCACTAGCTTCCATTTGCTCTAGTCTAACTCTGAAGGAATGAATCTCCTCAGTGAGCTTTTGAGATTCTTTTTCCATCTGGCAAATTCTACTTTTCAAGGCATTCTTCTCCTCATTGCCTTTCTGAGCCTTTTTTGCCATTTGAGTTAGTCCTTTTTTTAAAGTGTTGTTTTCCTCAGTCAGGCTGTTGACTGTCATTTCAGAGTTTTCTTGCATCTTTATCATTTCTCTTCCCAATTTCCCCCCCACACACACACTTCTCTTATCTACTTCTTAACGTCCTCTATGGCCTGTAGCAAGCTTGTATTTTCATTTGGGACTTTTGGTGCAGGAGTTCTGACCTCACAGTCCTCCTCCATGCTTTGAGCCTCTTTGCCCCTAAAAAAGCAGTCCAATGTTGAATTTTTTTGTTTGTATTGTTTCTTTTGCCTAGGCATGTTGCCACTTAATTACTTGATTTTGGGGTCTTGTTGCCACAGTAGGACTCTGCCTCCAGACAGGAGAGCTACTGTCCCAAAAGTGGAGTGTTCGTAACTTCCAGGTGTTGGGTGGCCTCTATAAAGCCTCCATCAGCTCTGGCAAGCTGGATACCCACCCCAACCCTCCCCCCCAGACCACAATCCAGAACTAGGCAGTTTAAAGCAAGAGGTTTAACCCCCAGACTGATTGCTGGATCTCCCTACAGTTCGCAGACCAGGAGCTAGAGCCACCACTGATACTGCAAAACGGCTTCTGTGCTGTGTTTGCTCAGCAGCTTTTCTCCCCCATGGGAAGAAACTGATGTGTTCCCCAAATACTGGTCCCAAATTTCATAGGGCACTAACCTCTCACTTTGTCCTAGTCATATCTGTACTGATAATTCTGGAATCGCCACAGCTTATGGTGTTCTGGGGTCCCTCCCATGGGATGCTGGCCCGGCCATCCTGGGGCTAAAACCGTGGCTCATTCCTGCCTGTGGTGGCCTCCCAGAGCAATGTGCTGTCGGTTCCCAGCGCTCTATGCTGCCTCCTCTCAGAGTGCTGTGCTGGGCACTCCCTGCAGGGCTGCCGGGCTGTCCTCAGAGGGAGGTTATCTTCTCTGTTTCATTCTGTGGGTGATGGGCCTACAGAAGTTGTATAGAGTCCCCTTTTCATGATTTGGAGGTAATCTGGGGGCAGAGCACCTTTTAAGTGCTGTTTCTACTCTGCCATATTGGCTTCACACCCCATATTTTTTTTTAAATTTATTTTAAAAGTAATATAAATAACTCAGAATATAATGCACAGGTGTAGCTATGCAAAACATTACCATAGTAGATATATTGTAAAAGACTGACTACATTTCCCTCCCTCTTATCCTACCTCCCACTTGCCCCAGTCCCCATTTTGCTCCTGTACCTCTCCAAAAGTGAGTGTTTCTAACTTCCCCCCACCCCCAGCCTGCCCTCCTTTCCATTGTTCCCCATCTCATTCCCCTCTCCCATACTCTCCTGTAGGGTGAGAATCTCTATTTAGTATGTATGTCATTCTCTCCCTAATCCAAATTCAATGAGAATAAGCTTTTGCTTTTTTGCCTTCCTTTTCTTCCCTTCCCTTTTATCCATTTTCCCTTGCTTCTTCTTGATGAGATAGTTCACCCCATTCTGTCTGTCCCCATGTCCACTCATTATATTCCTCTCCACCTCTTAATTTCACTTTTTAAGTATCATCCCTTGCTATTAAATTTAACCTGTGCCCACTATATAACTATGCCTGAAAACAAACATACACAAATTCACATATGTATTCACATGCCCATATACCCTTCTTCAAATATTTTCATAATGAGAAAAGTTTCATCAGTTAAAATTTTTGTTGTATCCTGTAGGAATGTAAATAATTCAACTTTGATAAGTTCATAATGATTTCTTTAACCTGTTTACATTCTCAAGCATCTCTTGCTTCCTGTATCTGTATGTCAAATATTCTATTAAACTCTGCCCCCCCCCCCCCAGGAATGCTTGAAAATCCTCTATTCAACTTAATGACCATATTTTCCCCTGAAACACGATACTCAGTCTTGCTAGGTAGGTGATTCTCGGTTTTAATCCCAGGTCCTTTGCCCTCTGGAATATCATATTCCAAGCCCTTCAGTCCCTCAGTGTAGAAACTGCCAGGTCCTGTGCTATTCTGATTCTGTTTCCATAATATTGAAATTGTTTCTTCTGGCTGCTTGTAATATTCTCTGGGAATTCCGGAACCTGCCTACAATTATCCTAGTAGTTTTCTTTTGCGGAAAGTGGTTTCAGGGGGTGATTTGTGGATACTTTCATCCTCTATTTTGCCCTCTGGTTCTAAAACATCTGGGTAATTTTCCTTGAGAATTTATTGAAGGATGATTCCTAGATTCTTTCTTTGGTCAAGGTTTTCAGGTAGTCTGATAATTTTAGATTATCTCTCCTCTATCTATTCTCCAGGTTTTTCCCATGACATATTTCACATTTCCTTCTATTCTTTCATTTGTTTGGATTGGCTTAATAGCATCTTTATTTCTCATAAAGTCATTAGCTTCCATTTGCTCCAGTATAATTCTGAAGGAATGATTCAGAGCTTTTAATTTGAGCTTTTAAGATTGTATTACCATCTGGCAAATTCGACTTTTTATGGCATTCTTCTCATTTCCTTTTTGAGCCTCTTTTGCCATTTCAGTTAGTCTATTTCTGAAGGTGTTATTTTCCTCAGTCAGGCTGTTTACTCTCATTTCATACTTTTCTTACATCTTTCTCACTTCTCTTCCCAATTTTTCTCCTACTTCTCTTATCTGCTTCTTAAGGTCCCCTATGGCCCGTAAGCAGCTTTTATTGTCATTTGGGGCTTTTGGTGTAGGATTTCTGACCTCATAGTCCTCCTCATATTCCATGCTTTGCCCAGGCATGTTGCCACTCAATTACTTGACTTTTGGGCTTGTTGCCACAGGAGGACTTTGCCACCAGACAGGGGAGCTTCCGTCCCAAACTTTGGGGTCTTCTCTACTGCTGGAGGTATTAGTTGGGTGGCCTCTCTGAAGCCTCCACACACTGTGGCAAGGTGGTCACATACCCCAAAACTTCCACCACAGACCACAATCCAGATCCAAGAAGGGTAAAGCAAGACTGATCACAGGATCCCTCAAGAGTCAGCCGTCCAGGAGTTGAAGCTTCAACGTTGCAATGTGGTTCAGGCTACACCAGCCCCTCAGTGGCTTTTCACCCCCAGTGGAAAGAGGCCACATGCTTTCCCAACCAGTGCCAAAGTACATAGGGCACTGACCTCTCACTTTTCCTTGGCATCTCTGTGTTGATAATTCTGGAAACGCCACAGCTGCTGGTATTTTGGGGTCCCTCCTTCTTGCTTCTTGTCTAGTTGCCCTGGGGCTAAAACCTTGGAATCATGCGGGCCTGGGCTCTGCTCCCAGAGCACTGTGCTGGCTGCTCCCTGCTGGGCTGCTGGACTTTCCTCAGCGGGAGGTTAGCTTCTCTGTGTCATATATGGGTTCTGGAGCTCCAGAGGTTGTTTCAAGTTCCCCTTTTACATAATTTTGAAGTGGTGTGGACTAGAGCTCCACAGAAGTGCTGGTTGTACTCTGCCATCTTGACTCTGCCCCTGAAGAATTTCTTGGAGCAAGCCTCATGCAGGAAATGATTTTGATTTTGAGAACAGAACTTGTGGTAGCCAAACTTCTTCTCAGAACCAGCCATAACTTTTGCTGATATCTTTTCTTCTGGAAAATTCTGCTGAGACCTTCTGAGTATGAGACTGAGGGGGCGGCTAGGTGGCGCAGTGAATAGAGCGCCGGCCCTGGAATCAGAAGGACCTGAGTTTGGAGCCGGCCTCCGACACCTAATCTGCACAAACAAAAACCTAGCCGTGTAACCTTGGGCAAGTTACTTAACCCCAATTGCCCTAAAGGGGCGGCTAGGTGGTGCAGTGAGTAAGAGTGCCGGCCTCGGAGTTGGGATGACCCGAGATCAGATCCGGCCTCAGAAAATGAGCACCCACGCATAAATAACGACTAGCCGTGTAACCTTGAGCAAGTTACTTAACCCCAATTGCTTTAAAAAAAAAAAAAAGAAATGAGTATGAGACTGAGGAGCTACTTGACAGAACCTGTTGTAGTGGCAACACCCCAGCAATCCCAGGGTGGTTGCCAACACAGTTTCTTAGATGTGCTTTTTCTAAAGGAAAGCAACTCAAAATGGATTAACAATCTTGCTTTAATTAATCAAACATATTTACCTATTTCAGGGGGAAAAAGTCAGCACCCTGAACTTCAGAGTATAAAGACAGAAGCATTTCAAGCAGACAGGCTGCCAACTTTCCAACTATAAGAGCCATACCAAATCACAGTTACCAAAGAGGGAAACATCAATATCTGGGTTTTTCAAAGCCTGGAGGCTCTCAACAGCTGGCCAGAGTCCCATCTAGGCAAATCACACAACACTTCTCAAAGTGAATCCCAAAACAATGTCTCATATCAGGGTTTATATAGCCTTCTCCTGGCTCAGAGAATGTAACAACCCTCTTGATGCACTGCCAAATCACAAAATGTCTCTTGAAAAACAAGGCTCCCACCACAGGCTGCAGGTGCACTTAAGTGTAGGGGCAGGGATGATCTTAAAATTTTACATTTCTTTAACATTCAGCCTTAAGATCTATCATGCCCTTAGGATAGACAATTTATATTTGAATTAGTATTATTATCTCTTAACTCACATTTGCAAGATACTGCCCTTCCCCTCACACAGCTCTAGCCTGGGCTTCCCAGTCCTGTGAGGCAGCTGGACAACAAAACAACAGGGTGGGGTCCTTGGGATCAATTGTTCATCACCCTTCTTGATTTCTCATAAAGTCACTAGGTTCCATTCACTCTAATCTAATTCTCAAAGAATGATTCTCTTCAGTGAGCTTTTGAGATGCTTTTTCCATCTGGCAAATTCAGCTTTTTAAGGCATTCTTCTCCTTATTGCCTTTTTGAGCCTCTTTTGCCATTTGAGTTATTCTATTTTTGAAGGTGTTATTTTTTTTAGTCAGGTTGTTGACTCTCATTTCATAATATTTTTTTGCATCATTCTCATTTCTCTTCCCAATTTTTTCCTTCATTTATCTTGTCTGGTTTTCAAAATCATTCTTAAGCTCCTTTATGGCCTATAAGCAGCTCATATTTTTCTTAGAAGCTTTTGCTGCAGGCTTTCTGAATTTGCTGTCTTCATCCTATTCCATGCTTTGATCTTTTTTGTCCTCACTATAGGAGACTAATGTCAGATTGCTCTGCTTGCTTTGCTTTCTTTGCTTGCTTCTGTTGCCACTCAATTACTTGATTTTTGATCTTTTTGCCACAGTAGATTTCTGCTACCAGAGGGGGAGCTTTGTCCTAATTGTTGGGGTTTTTAGCGTCTGCTGGAGCTATTAGATGGGTGCCCTCTCTTAAACCTCCACTTGGTCAGGACAACTGGTCCCAAACCCCAGAACCTCCACCATAGAAAGTGATTAAAATACAATCAGGTTAAAGCAAGACAGATTTTCCCTCATACTGGTCTCTTGGTCTGCCTACAATCTGCAGGCCAGGAGCTTTTAAGTAGCCACACAGAGGTGGCTGCATGGCTGCCATGCCTTAGCCAGCTCCAACCAGGGAACAAAGTCTGGACCACAGGCCCAAACTCTCATTTCCCAAAGATGACAGCATGGTGACCTCTCACTTTGTCCTTAACATCTATCGGTTGATGTTTCCAATTACTTAACAGACTGGAAATACTACTATAAAATGTTTTTTAGTTCTTGTTACCTTTTCTTTCATCTTTGTCTATTTCAGTGTATATTCCTCAATAAACTATCACTAAGTCACATAGTATGACCGAAATGATTAAATTTTTCCAGAATGATACATTCAATCCAAAGTCCCTCCCAAAATAGTTATTTTTGTCTTTGTCATATTTTCCAGATTTATTGGTGTGACAGAAATTTGGATATCCTTTAATTAAAGTTTATATGAATATTGATTTCAGGAATGAAAAATATATATATTTTAAATTTCCTCATGTGAAAATTGCCTTGGAGAATCCAAAATTCATACACATCTTGGATGAAATTTCTTCATCGAATAATTACCTACAAAGATTTAGCCCAGTTAATCATTCTATTTTACCTGATCCTAATATTTATTTTTTGTGCAAAAATATTTTCAATGTAATATAATTCTTGTACTTTATCTTCTATAATCATCTTCATATCTCATTAAGCATTCTCCTTCTTAACATAGTTGAGAAATGTATCTCTCTTTTTTTAGGGATCTTTCCTTTTATTATTTAGATCATATGCAATTTGAAGATTATTGCAGAAAATACTTACATATAGGAAGGATATGGTTTAAAATATCAGAGTAAATGGTACAAATTGTTAGCCTAACCATTCTTTAAGATACAGATGGTGCAACCAATAAAATGTTAGACCTGTTATAAGCAAGGGTAGAATTCAAATTCAGCCTCACATATTTTCTAGCCACAGGACAGTGAACGTGGCACTTAACCCTTTTTTTTCCCTCCATTTTCTCATCTGTAAAATGAGCTAGAAAAAAATGTAAACTGCTCCAGTATCCTTGAAACGAACACCAGAATTAAGCACAAAATTTTGAAAAACATAGATCATTTATTATAAATTGATTTCATGTTTTCCCATGAGTTTTTTTGTTTGTTTTGCTTTGTTTGTTTTGTTTTGTGTTTCATAGATAAAGAATAATTACCACAAGGGTAAACTTGGGTTTCTTAAAAATGCCTGTGCTTTGTTTGATTGCTTCTGGATATTTTTCTTTCATCTAATGTGTTCCATTGATCAACTTTTCTGGTAGAGATCCATGACCTGTGCCTGTGTGAGGGCTGGGATGGGGTTGGATAGAGGAAATTATTTAGTTTTCTTTAAGTTTTGAAGTGTTTCTGGTCTCTAGCCATGAAGGATATTGAGGACAAACTAACTCCACTTCAGGTTACAAAAAGAAATGACTATGAAAGCATGAAAAGTCCCTATTCCCAGACTGATACTCTAAAAACTTTGAGGAACTTTCCTCTGGATGATATCTAAAACTCTCCCTCCTGTGTAAACTTAGTCTCACTCCCAAAGAGAGAGGTCCTTCAGGACTTTCACTCTGTCTTGGCTAATATATGTATGTATGCATGTATGCATGTATGTATGTATGTATGTATGTATGTATATTACATATATTACATATATTACATATATACATATATAATATGCATATTTCCTTGATTTCTGATTTTCTACTAATTTGGATAAATTGATTTCCTGGTTATTTCATGAGTATTCATTGTAGAACCAGCATTAATGGTAAAGTGACCAAGAACTATTTATAAAGCTTGGGGTCCAGACTCTTGCATTTAATGAACAATGATGAAAAGCTAGATTGAACCTGAAAATTACATCACTTATCTACTATCTCACTTTGAGTCACGAAAAATTCTCATTGTATAAATGGAGGGTTGGGTTGGGGTGTTAATGTTGGTTTTTATAAAGCTATTATTGATCAACTCTCCTGAAGACCCTCAAGATACTAAAGCACAATATTCACAGCAGTGTAACATAAGGTATTACTAAGTTGCTCACATACTCACAAAACAAACATATCGTTCAATAAGTCAAAATCTCCTCAATCAATACCCAGTATCCAAGTAAAGTCATCTTTCATTCTGACTAGAGATTTACTTCCTTTTTATTTCTGTGTCTAATGCAAGTGAACTTTTACTACATTTTACTTTTCTTTTTTTTATCAAATGCTTTATTAACTTATACTTTACATCATTCATTTCTGCAATATTTTGAGTTAGAAATTTTCTTCCCATTTGTACCCTACACATCACCCCAAAAGTGTGATCCCACAGGATATCCCCTATTCCAATCTGTTCTCTCTCATATTGTCTTCCATACCCCCTCCAACTTTCCAGTAGGGCTTGGTGGATCTCTATGCCTCAGTGACTGTTTATTTTATTTCCCATTTAGATGTAAAATAATACTGATTATATATATATATATATATATATATATATATATATATATGCATATGTAAAACATTTGATTTTAAAACTTTGAATTCCAGATTAATTCCCTTACTCCTCATCACCCACCCTTACTGGGAAGATGAACAATTCAATATATGTTGTACATATGTAGCTATGCAAAACATTTCCATAGTAGATGTATTTAAAAAGAGTGACTACATTTCCTTCCATCCTATCCCAATTCCCACTTGTTCCATTCTCTACTTTGACATCCAGACACAAGAAGCAAGAGATGCCTGAGAAGGTAATCAGGGAAAAGAAATAAAAAATAACTTATCAAAGTTTAACTATTTACATTCCTATATGGAAAAACAATACCTTTCAAAAATGAAAGCTTTCTCAGTATGAAAATAATGGAAGAAGGGCATATGGTCATATGAATACATATGTGAATGTGTGTATATATGTTTACAGTTATACATGGATAGAGGGCATAGATTGAATTTGTTGGGAAGGGAGGATACTCAAGGGGTGAAATTATGAAGTGAGAGAGGAAAGTGGCAAGAGGACATGGGGAGAGACAGGGTAGGGTAAACTATCTCATGTAGAAGAAAAAAGGACAAGTGACTGCAAGGGAGGGAAAGAATAGGAAAGCAAAAAGGCAAAACCACAATCTCATTGAATTTGGTTCAGGGAGAGAATGACATACATACTAAATGGGATATCTCAACCTGCAGCAGAACAGCGGGAAGGGGGATGAGAGGAGGGATGATGGATGGGAGGGCATTCTGGGGGGAGGGGAGGTTGGTATTACCCACTATAGAAGAGGGACAGGATTAAGTAGGGAATGGACCAGGTGGGGGGTGGGATGGGTGGGAGGGAATTATAAGGAGCCCTGTACAATATATCTACTATGGTTATGTTTTGCATAGCTAGACATGTAAAACATATACTGAAGTACTTATCTTCCCAGAGGGAATAAGTGACAAGGGAGGAAGGGAATGGTTCTGAAACTCGAGGTCTTAAAATTAAATGTTTCAAATATATGTAAATACTATTATTAATACTATTTTGCATGTAATTGGGAGATAAGATATGCAGGCATTGGGGCACAGAGATTCACCTTGCCCTAATGGAAAAGTCGAAGGGTGTATGGGAGAAGCTATGGGAGAGAGCAGATTGGAGGAAGCGATATCTTGTGGGACTGCTATTGTGGGAGGGTGGGTAGGGGAAAAACGGGGGAAAAAATTGTAACTCAAAATCTGGCGGAAATGAATGATGTAAAACAGAACTTAATAAAGCATTTGTTTAAAAAAAAGTTGAAACATTTACATTCCAACATGGAAAAATTGTAATTGTAACTGACGAAAATTTTCTTGGTATGGAAATAGTTAAAGAGAACACACACACACACACACACACACATATGTATGTATGTATATAAGTATGCATGTATATATATATGTTTGTGTGTGAATATATATATAGATATAGATATAAATATAGATACAGATATATAGATATGTTGGAGGGTATATGGGCATGGGCATATCAACGTATATGTGAATGTGTGTATGTATTTGTACAGGTATACATAAATAGGGGGCACAGGATCATTTTAATAGGAAGGGATGATACTTAAAAGGTGTAATTAAGAGGTGACAATTAAAATATAATGAGAGGAGATCGGGTGAGACAGAATGGGGTAAAATATCTCATAGAGAAGAGGCAAAGGAAGGTGTTACAATAGAGGGGAAGAATTGGAAGGTGTAAGAGAATGGATAACCTTATTCTCATTTAATTTGGCTCAGGGAAGGAATGACATACACACTAAATAGGGTATCACACCATACATGAGAGTTTGGAGAAGGGGGATGAGAGGGGGGAAGACGGAAGTGGGGCAGACTGGTGTAAGGGAAGTTGGAGTCACCCACTTTTGAAAATAGACAGGACCAAAGAAGAGAATAGAATAAGTGGTAAGTGGGATAGGAGGGAGGGAATTATAATCAGGCTTCTACAATATACTTGGTATGGTAATGTTTTGCATTAGTTACACATATGCAGGCCAAATTGAATTGCTTATCTTTCCAGTAAGAGTGGGTAAAAAGGGAGGAATGGAATAAATCTGGAATTCAAGGTTTTATAACCAAAAGATATATATATATATATATATATATATATATATATGTATATATATATATATATATATATACACACACACATATATACACATATATATTTATACATATATACATTTATATATATGTATATATGAATGCATTTATATATACATATATATACATATACATACATACATACTATTATCAATACTATCTATTGTAATTTGGAAATAAGTTATACAGGCACTAGGGTATAGATATCCACCATGTCCTACTGTAAATGTCTAAGGCAGTATGGGGTAACACATGGGAAAGAGCAGATTGGAATAGGGGATACCCTGTGGTACTGCTGTATTGGGGAAGTGTGTATGGGGAAAACGGGGAGAAAATTTGTAACTCAGAAATCTGATGGAAATGAATGATGTAAGCCAGAAGTTAATAAAGCATTTGGAAAAAATTGGCACCATTTAAATAGTGCCTTAAATTTTTCAAAAACTGAAGAAAAAGAATATTTAGAAATTTACCATGTAAAAGAGAATTCTTAGGAAGTACAGAATAAATCTCTGTACCTATATAAATTACTCTGTAATTAAATGAATGGAAAACAGATTCCTCTTGCTCTTTTAGCCACAGGTAAAAAAATAAGAGAAATGAATGAATGGTTGTTAGTATTATTATTAATTATTACTCTTCAAGAAAATTTTAGATCACTATAAAAAGAGATACTTTCTACGGTTCATAGTGGCTTAGATGATCTAAGAAATTCTTTTCCCATAATATTCTGTGACTTATGATGTATTGCAGGTGCTATAGATGCATAGAGGTGGAAGATGTAATGCTCTCATCAGCTGGCTAGCTAAGAATAGACAGAAGAGTGATGTGAAATAAAGATGAAAATATTTGCTCAAACTAGTTGTGGATGACTTTAAAAATTGTGGGGGACTTTACCCAATTAAGGAGGTAATCTTTATCCTAACAGTCATTGGAAACTATTGGAATTTTTTGAGGAGTGGAATGACACAATCAAACCCTTGGTTTCAGAACGTTGTTTTGAGTTTTTGCATAATTTTTGTTTGTTTACTTACTTTTTGGAGGCTGAATCTCTCTATCTCACATAGACTGGAAATTTAGTAACGATTTACAGGTTCAATCCTACCACTCTTTGGCACATGACATATAACTTCCTTTGTTTTTTAACTGCTCCAGTTCATGTTCCCTTAAGAGGGCTTGTCCATCCACACATGAGCTTGCTGTACTGGTGCAGGATTTAGTGCAGACACTATTAAATCCTACTGTAGTTTAGAACATAGCAGCTCAAGTGATCCCTCAGTTTTTGCCTTCTCAGTAGCAGGAAATGCTGGGTTTACCATTAAGGCCAGACTAGGAACACAATATTAGAAGCTTTTGGAGGAGTAAATGGAGACAAGAGGGAATGCTATAAATGTAAGCCAGTCAAGGGATAAGAAGTTCCTGAGCTAAAGTTGGGATTACTTTACTGGAATAAAGGAATATAATTATAAGGAATATAATACTTTCAACTCATTACATGAGTAGACAAGGAGGAAATGAAGAATCAAAGAAGAAAACAAGGTTGAAAATATGGATAAGTGAAAATCATGCAGTCACAACCATATCAGAGCATCAAAATAGGACTTTAGTTGAGGCTATATACTGAAATATATTTTCTAAAGAGAATATACAGTTTTATATAAGTGCACTTAGACTGCATTACAATTGAAACCCAGATATAGGGTTATGAATGTTACCCATTTACACATATTTATGTCTTTAAATTCCTAATGTGGGCACCAAGAACAAATAATATATGTGAAGGATATGTTCTTCATAATGGAACTGTTAGTAGATAATGAGAAAGAAAATTTGTGAGAGGTAAATATATGCTCGATAACAATTTTATTCTAAGGAAAAAAAAGTTCCAATATTTTGAACTGAGCAAGTTTGACACACAGATATTCTTCTGTATATCACAGAAAATGTGAAGAACAAAACTCAATGCTTGTTAAAAGTGAGATTATGTATTTAAATTTTATTGGTAGAAGAGGGAAAGTATATTCTGATTCTATGCCTGGCGAGATCCTGCTATTGATTCAGCAGAAGATATCATCTCACTTGCCAGACAAATCTAAATGCAGCTATAACAAATGATTTATAGGATTTAAAATCCATGAAATCATTAAAGTTATATGTTTAAATATTAATACCTGCTCTATCCTTAATATCATCTATTCCAGAGATTTAAATTAAAGGCAAGATATCCACATTTTATGGTATATACAAACACCAAAATGCTTTATTGGGTTGCATTCATGTAAGGCTTTCAACAGACCTGAGTCCCACTACTATCCTGAGCCTGCTACACTTTATTTTAGTGATTCAGTGTACTATATAAAACATTACTTAATTTTAACTCACAAATGTCAAGAGAAAAGCAGTTATAGCAGGTAGGCTGATTTTTACATAGACATTTCAATACTCTGCCTCTTATTTGAATACAAAACAATTTTTTTTCCATTTATAGACTAGTCTTACAACTTTTATTGACAATGCATTAATTGTGTCTGTTCTTCTTTTAAAACTTACCTGTATATTCTGTCAAAGAGACAATGTTTATAATTATAGAAGGGAAATTAACCCCCAAAACATGAAATGTTTATGCAATCACTGAATTAATTTGTTGTTATTTTAAGTTTCTCTTTCATTTCAGTTTCTTGCTTATATCTATCATGGTGAATAATTTGTGAAAAGTATGATGGAAATAACAATTAGTTCTGTTCACAAAGAAGAGTTGTTGATTGTTACAAAGAAGGGTCTTGAAAAAAAATGAAGAGGATTCATTGAAAGTTATATTGTTTTAATAAGATTATTTTCAGTCTTACATAAATCATTGGATTGGGTTGTTTTTACTTTAACCACTTGAAACTCTCACCAAGTTTCCCTCAATTAATATTCAAGAGAAGCACTTGTCTAAAGTAAATTCAACCTTTATGTGACCATGAGGAAGATGAAGATTATGTACCTAGTACATTTTATCTCTTTGATGTTGATCCATAGATGGGGCAAAGGTTTAGCTTTCTAGGAACCATAAGGAGTTAGCTTTAAGTGAACTCTTGTTTTCCTTTGGAAGGGGGAAAGTAATGCAGGTATATGGATTTTTTAAATTAGTATTTAATTTATTTATTTTTAATTTTTAATATTTATTTCCACAAGATTTTGAGTTACAATTTTTCTCTCCCCATCGTTCCCCTACACCTATGCCAAAATATGAAGCCTACCATATACTCCTCACCCCAATCTGTTCTCTCTCATATCCTCCCCTTTTACTGCCCTAACTTTCTAGTATATCAATATGGGTTTCTTTACAAAAGTACCTGTGTATCTTATTTCCCAGTGGCATGTAAAAAAATAAACAAACATTTTTTAAACATTTGGTTTTTGGTTTTGAAACTTAGAGTTTCAGATTTTTTTTCCTTCTTCCATCCTCACCTGTCCCCACTGGAAAGATAAGCCAGTAGATTGTACATGTGCAGTTACCCAAATCTTGCCATAATAGTTACATTGTACAAGACTATATTTCTGTCTGCCCTATCCTGCCCCCCACTTATTCTATTTTCTCCTTTGACCTTATCCCATTTCAAAATATTTGCTACTAACTTCTCTCTCCCCCAATCTACCCTCCCTTTTATCCTCCCCCTTCTTATCCAAAAACTACTTATTTTCTTTTTTTTTTTCTATTAAATAGGCATTCATTAAACATCCAATATATTCTAGGTAGATACAAAGACACAATTAAAGCACTCTCCTAAACATTATAATTACTGTTTGCAGAGCTATTGAACTGTTTTATCTTTCCAAGATCCTAGTAAAGGAGATGAGAAATATGATGAATACTTTATTTTATTTTATTTTATTTTTAGGGTCCATAAATGTGCTTATTTTTAATATTTTGATGACTGTATGCCAATATATTTGGTTTCCATATACGCCCATATCTTATACATTTAAGAAATTGCCTTTCTTACTACAATTGTCTTTCACTTTCACCAGACGGCCAAAGGGATCTATGACAGAGAAAAAATTATAACCTCTGCCTGAAATGCAGTATGTCCAAACCAAATTCATCCTGCACAGCACCACCTCTGCCATCAGGTTTCCACATTTCATTCAGTTATATAGCCATTGTTTCATTGTTTTGTTATTTTTTTTTGATTTTCAAATTTCCTTTACTTCCCTTCCCCCTCCCCACATGACAGCATATAGTCCAGTATATGATCTGCAAATGCATTCATATTAGACATTATTCCAATTACAAAGGCATATTGTACTAGGTGGGATGAAAGATGGTAAGGAAGAAATAAAACCAAACAATGAAAAGAACAAGATCATTTAGTTTGCTTCCATCCGGATTCAGGCTCAGTTCTTTCTAGTTATATCTCTGGATGGCGCATTTCTCACTTTCTTGAGTCTTTCGGGATTAACTTATATCACTGCATTGCTGAAAAGAGTCTAGTCTGTCATAGTTGGTCATCATAGATATGGTATGTCTGTGATTGTATACAGATTTCTTCTGATTCTACTTTTCTCGCTCAGCATCAGTTTGTATAAGTCTCTCCAGGTAATTATGAAATCCGTCATCTCTTCATTTCTTATAGCACAATAATATCCCATTACATTCATATACCACAAATTGTTTAGCCATTCCCCGATTGATGGGCACCCCTTCAGTTTCCAATTCTTTGCAACCACAAAAAGGGCTGCTAAAATATTTTTGTACATATGGGTCTTCCTCCCACTTCTATGATCTCTTTGGGATATAACCCTAGAAGTGGTATGGCTGGGTCAAAGGGTATGAAATTATTTATAATCCTTTGGGCATATTTCCAGATTGCTCTCCAGAATAGTTGGATAAGTTCACTTCTCCACCAGCAATGTATTAGTGTTCCAATTTGTCCACATCCTCTCCAGCATTTGTCACTTTCTTGTTTTGTCATCTTAGCCAATCTGACTGGAGGGATACCTATTTTCTTGTAGGGAAAGATACCCAATTGAGTGTGAGTGTTGCTCCCTCCTTAGGACAAATTCAATGAGAATCAGGTTGTCCCATTCCCTGTCACCTTCCTGCTCTTCCCCTCCATTGTAACAGTTTTCTCTTGGCTCTTTTATATAAGAGTCTACCCTAATTTGATGCTCCATTTCTTCTTCTCCCTATAAATTCTTCTCTCAGCTTTTGGTTTTATTTTTTAAATATCCTCATTTCATATTCAACTCACTCTGTTTCCTCCATCTATACATACATGAACATACAAGTGCCCACACTCATATATATATATATTTATATAAACACACAGTCTCTTATACATACATATATGTATGTACATATATATACATATACATGTACATGTACATATATATACATACACATACACATATACAAATACACATACATGTACATATACATACACGCATATGCATACACATAAACAGATGCATATGCATACATATATTCCTTCAGCTATTCTCATACTGAGAAAACTATTATGAGTTACAATTTTCATTTTTCCATCTAGGAATATAATAGTTCAACTTCAATAAGTTCCTTATGATTTCTTTTTCCTCTTTAACTTCTTGTGCTTCACTTGTTTCTTGTATTTGAAAGTCAAATTTTTGGTTCATCTCAGGTTTTTTCATCAAGAATGCTCAAAAATTCTCCATTGCATTGAATGACCATAATTATCCTTGAAGCATTATACTCAGTATTGCTGGATAGGTGTTTCTTGGTTTTAGTCCTAGCACCTTTGACCTCTAGAATCTCTTATTCAAAGACCTTAAGTATCTTAATGTAGAAGCTGTTAGGTACTGTGTTATCCTGATTGCGTTTTCACAATACTCACATTGTTTCTTCATGACTGCTTACATAATTTTCTCCATGACCAGGATACTCTGGAATTTGGCTGTAATATTCTTAGGTATTTTCTTTTTGGAATCTTTTTCAAGAGGCAATTGGTGAATTCTTTAAATTTCCCCCCTCTGGTTCTAGAATATCAGGGCAATTTTGCTTGATAATTTCTTGAAGGATGGTGTCTAGATCCT